>UELV01083524.1:0-14241 GCA_900490015.1 Megastigmus stigmatizans | reverse complement strand
GCGGATATATATAAAGATCGATCATTCAGACTGAGTATTGTCGCTGAGTAGCTGTTGCTGAACTTAAACCGCGCTAGTGAGAAGAAAATTAAAAGTAACGAAATGAAGCTGGTTCTCGTATCCTTCCTTTTGATTGCCGCAGTGATCAGTTCCACTTACGCTGCCCCCGTTGATGGTACGTTAACATTTTGTTAATATTGAAACTTTACATTTGTGAAGCCTCTCGGGCCTATCCTTCCCTATTATTAATGATTTAATTCTTATTTACGATATATATTTACCGCGCTACACATTTAAAAAAAAAGGGTTTTTATTCGTCGTTTACAGTATTAACATTCTATTTTCTATTCCTGCTAGAAAAGAACGTCTACTAATAAATGAATAACTTATAGACAAAAAGTAATAAGCCTATACTTACTTTTAATTCCTTGAAATATCACTCATGAATCATTTATAAATTATCATTTGAATAATTAACACTTTGCATTTTATTGTACATAATAGGGCAAATCGTTAAAAACAACTGCAAATTAAATGAGAATCATTGTCATCATTGTGGAAGTCCCGTTGGTATCTGCACATGTGGAGTGTAAGTAGATCATATTGTTTCCACAATTCAAAATCTAATTCATTATTCTATGACATCGATTTATGTACTATATCATTTTTTTACAGCACTACTTTGAGACCTTGGGTATAAACGCTTCGGCCATTAGAATTCACCTCAGCACTTTCTTGCAACACAAACGATAACTAAATATTTACAATAATATAATACATTATATTTATTATTATTTATGTAGCAACCATGACTACAACTGCTATTTTATAAATATAATCATGTTCTATTTGAATGTTGCAAATAAATATCTATGAATTAATTAAAATACATTAGTAAATTCTTAATGATTGACTATTCCGAGTAATTTCCGGTAAATCACAAATACATACACCATAGTAACGTTTTCTATAAGATAAAAAATTATTATTGCAAAAAATCTATTTAATATTTTGTTGACTTCATTTTGATTGGTTCATGTTCGGAGGTTACTTTAATGAGTGATATATGTTATTTAATCAAAAAATTAAGTTAAGCAAGAAAAAATAATTCAAAAAGTCAAAGAAAAACTGGGTACTTAAAATTGTAGATGAAAAAGCCGGGACGCGAATGACTCCAGTGTGGCATATTGTTGCATCACAATCGCGCTTAACACCAAAAAAAGAAACTGACTGTATATTTTACTGATATATAAGGGTATATTTTATATTTTTCGAGAGATAAATCACTCTTTAATCGAGCAAGTTGATAATAGAGCACAAACGTTATTGCAAAATCCATTCAACAGCAGAGTGCACGACATACAACATCAGCCATAACAAACTTTTTCTGCCGCAATCCCGCGAAGAAAAGCACCCATAATAATCCAGTCTTAACAAAGTCATCTTTGCATGGCGATTGCAACATTGTATACATCCACCGTATACGCAGTCGCATTGATCGACGCATCCGAATGCGCTCAATTTAAATCGCAACAGCAGCTCGCGGCACGAGCTGTTCTCTCTCTCTCTCTCTCTCTCTCTCTATCATAATTTCATACACGCCGGGCGGTCGCGCGCACTCACATTAAAGCTATTATATCAGCGAGTCGTCGCCTCGCGGCGGCATGGACCGCGTACACACACACACAGCTCGGAATACATGTATAGAGAGAGAGAGAGGAGCGCTTCCACCAAGTTCATCTGCATAATCCCTATACAATGACGAACAAAGAGCAAGAGCTGCGAGAAGAGGGAGAGTTTCTTACTTGGTCCCCCCACCCTACTCGCACCTCCTTTTTTCTCCCTTATATATTCCTCGTTCCTTCGCTCTAAGTCGCTTCCGGAGAGAGAGAGAGGAGGGGGGGAGATCTCGCGGTTGTGCCCTGCAGGAGGTACACAGGGGGATGGCGCGCGGAGAGGCTCTAATTAACGGTGGAAGCCGGCTTATAATATGCGCGCGATATAAGGTATATATAGCGTACCCCGGCTAAGTAATTATCTTTCTTCCCAGCGTGATTAACAATTTTTCATTTTGCGTCCACCCTCGCAAGCCTAATACACTCTCGCTATATATAGATCCTTCTCCCTCTCTCTCTCTCTCTCTCACTCTCTACTGTGTACATTGTATTATATACCTGTATATAAAGAGCTGTATTAATTGACCGTGTCGTCTATATGTATGTGGTACGGCTTAATTCATAAGGGGCTTAATTCAATATGCTCTTTTTATCTTGTTAGGGATATTTTATTTATTTATTGCGCGGTCCATTAACGGTAGACCGCTCGCGCGCTTTCGGTGGACTCGATAATAAATTGATTGAAGGTTTTACGCGGTGCGAGCCCTGCGCCCCGATATCCATATCCGCTTTGGGAATATTGGTAGCGGCGAGCTTTGAAAAATGAATGAGAGACAGAGCTCTGCTCTACTTTTCGTGCTTTGATTTATGCGCTTTATGATTCCATGCGAAATCCCCCTTTTTCTCTTGTGCGACTTTAAAAGAAACTATATCTGTGTGCGAGTGTGCAATTCTGGTTTTGTATTGACACTGGTGATTTTTCAATTAAATATTCTCCTAGTGAAGCCAATGACTGCATTTATAACAATTATATTAAATAATTCAATAACTATACGCCTTTAACTTGGATCTTTACCTTCCTAAACAATTACTGTCTTTTATCGCGCTTTGAATAACGCTTATAAATCGTTAAAAAAACACGTTTCATGTTAAAGCACTAACTTAAAATAAAATCATACAATCAAAGCAGGAAATTCAATTACCAAAATAATAAAATAAAAAGATTTTATTAATTAAATGCATTATTTACAAAAAGAAAAACAACAAAAGCTGTCGAAAATGTAATTACAGCTTGCCATTCACGTGCTGGCAGACAGTAGATACTGGCAATATATCATCCTTCCTCCAGGGCATCCACGAGCCATTAAAATATTTCGGAAACGAGCAGGGATCCGTAGGTGGATTCGTTTGAGCCATTAAAACTTTTCGATAATCTTCAATGTACGCTTCCAAAGCTTTCACGACCTGCGATTATAAAACATTAATAACCAAAAATTAAAAGAGCGGCAAGTGCGAGCGGAATAGTTTGTGCTCAATCGCTAATCGTGTCATCCCATAGTCCTTTTACTCTGCCAATATTAAACTACTTGGAGTAAAGGGAACATTCTCGTGTATCTATTATATCGAGCTATCGATCCTTTGCATTTCACAGTCTTATCGGTCACTTTTCGTCCGACAACTAATTAGCGATCCACGATATACATACATCGATATGAAAATGCGTTCACCTTTGGTCGTTGCTTGGACAAATCCTGGGTCTCGCAGGGATCCTTCAGTACGTCGAAGAGACAAAGGGTCGAACAGTTGGCGTAACTGGCAGTCGGTCTGCATCGCACGGTACTCCTTTCGCGCAGCTTCGTCGCTTGACTCGGCGTCGCACCAACGAATCCGGTTAGCCGGCTGATCGCCAAACCGGTAGCCGACGACAATGCGTCCTCCACGTGATATGTTGGATAAGACGGATCGTTACCGCTCTCCCCGTAATAGTCTTGGAACTCTTGTTTCCTGTCTAAATCAAATGGGGAATTGCATTTTCTTTTCTAACTCGAGTTGGAAATAATGTTTCTATACCTATTTACGCATAATGAGGATTTGATATATAAGTTACGGAAATAGTTCAAAGCAAATTTGGCCATTTTAGTCACTGATCCCTATTTAACTTCTTGTTATTATTGTAAAAAAAAAAACTATAGCTAAAGTTCAACCTTCGTCTTATATTCATCCCTCACTTTGTAAACTTACTCCCACACTTCCGTCCAGCGACAACGGAACTATTTATCATCGAACGAAAGTCGAGCCACATAATTTATGGTCCAATATCAAGCCCGGTCGGCTATAATTAATATATGCGAGGGATTATCTCACCTTTAAGAAGTTTGTGCCTGCCGATAATAGCAGCCTCGATGCCCAAGACCTCGTCGATATTGAGCAGCATGGAGTCGCGGGGCGAGCTGGTGCCGGTGACGATCGAGTGCCACTGGTTGAGGCCGTCTATACCTTCAGCTATGTCGGCGGGATTGCCACCGGCCGCGGCGTATAGGGTCGGCAACCAATCGACTATGTGTACAAGCTGCTCGGATATACGGGACGGCGATTTTATCAGGGGCGAGAAGATGCAGGCGGCACCGCGCACTGCCCCCTCGAACAGCGTAGCTTTTATCTGTAACGTGAGATTCGCGTATTGATGGAATTTGCGCGACGATAAGTGGGAGGTTTATACGGTGTCCCAGCTGGATATTCAAAACGCGTAAGAATTTGCATGTTATATCATCCAAAGATAAAAGCGCTGTCAATTCATTGCCAATTAAGTAATACTAACTTGCATTTTTCTTTTAATATAACCCATGAATTTATAGAAATTTTAATAAAAAATTTTCAAATATCAATTGTTCATCCGTTCTTGAAATACAGAATACACATACGCACATGAGATAACTAGATTTTATCTTATCCGTATTAAGAAGGCAAAAGATCTTGTATAATAAGTGTAAATAAAAATATAAGCTTGAACAATCGAGCACATCTGACGTCGAGATCCTAATATCCAGCTGGAGTAATCGCAATAACGTTAACGAGTCGAAGTTTTGTCAAAACGTACTCCACGCAGCGGATAATTAGAGCCGGCATTTTCGTATAGGCCAACAGTTGGTGCTCCGTTGTCAGACATGAAGACGAAGATGCTATTCTCCAACATTTTGGCTTGGCTAAGTGCAGTTACGACTCTGCCCACGGAATCGTCTAATGACTTCATCAGTCCTGCAAACAATCCTAACTTAATTTGACTTTCGAGACTCGACAAGAAAAGAAACTTTCATACCCAACGCCTCTATAAAAATTAATAGAAATAATGTTGACTTGAGCATAAACAATTTATACAATATACACACTCGAATCGTGTAGTATGACTTTTCTTACAGACATAACTTTGTTTCTGCAAATACCTAATATAACACATTTATCTTGTTTACATGGAATCACGTAATTTTTCCCTTGGACGATTCGAGAACATTTTATTTCATATAATCGGAATCTTAAGATTTACGCGCTCATTTAAATATTGTTTTTTTAACGTAAAAACTACAATAACAATTAGGTAAATGTTAACAATACGCACCAGCATAATTTCGCCTCTGGTTGTCCCGAATATACGGGAAGGTAGTGTTGACGTCCATCGATTCGGGAACCTCCAAGGTATTTTCGGCTGTAGTCGCGTGAACGGAGAGATGAGCGATTTCGAGAAACAGTGGCTTGCTGTTGCCGTTGCTCTTTATGATTTTCTCGGCCTCGTCGGTAATGAGTTCCGTAAAGTACCCGGGATCGTAAGTGATATTCAGGTGTTCCGCTTCGTCGCGATGAAAATCGTATCCAGTTTGAAGCTGTTCGTACATATGCAGATATATATTTACCAAAATGATTATAAACAGAAAAAAATCGTGTGACATAATACATTTTTTTGTGCATTTTGTTTATTTTAAAAATCTAGCGGTATCTTTTGATTATAGTAAAATATATACGGAGAAGTAAATAAAAACTATTGCGTACAATTCTTAAGTACAACTTAATGATTGGACACAATTATTAAGTAGTACTTAAGAAGTTAGTAATACTTAAATACTATGTAATAATAATAATTTATTATTAAACTATAGATATTATTCTTTTTTATTAGTTTGTTATGATATATCTCTATAGTTGAATTAACAAATTTTATTCTGCAATTTGCTAATTCTATTCTGTAAATATTACTCTTATCACTCTCTTATGACTCATTTTTAAGCCTTAAAGAGTAAAAGTTATACAATGTTTATTATCTACTATCTCGTATAAAAAAGTAAACTTCCAACATTTTATTGTACAAGGGTTTTGGCAAAGCCCAAATATATATGTGTGTGTGTGTGTGTGTGTGTGTGTGTGAATATACTATGTAGCAAAAAATAAACTAGAAATCCTTACTCACATAAAGTAGAGAATCGACATTTTATATATAGCGTATATGCATGCGTAAAAGGCTATATCCCCATATTTTATCATCAACGGCTTTTACTAGAGTGTAGGATAATTATACAATGGACGCATATGCGCTTTTAACGATAAAAATACTTTAAAACACAAGCAACAAGTTACACAAGTACTCCTTTAAAAACTTCATACTTCCTTTCTCTGTTCGATGTTCGTCGCAATAAATCATGCTTATATATTATACGTGTAATTTCTAGTATAGCGAGTGGTCAATTTATTAGTTATTATAGATATCAAATTTATCCGCGACAATAGATTCAAAGTAAGCAATTTCAATTAATAATAATTACAAACATAATAATGTTTGTTATCCTACCGAGCGTCAACCTACTTTATGTAATAAAGAAAAGTCATAATACCGTGCCATCTTCAATGTCCTGCTCGTACGTATGATCGAAATAATTGATAAATCCATTGTAGTAGCCGTAGAAGGAGTCGAAGCCACGGCGCACAGGTGTGTGGCCTTCGGTAAGGTAACCCACGTGCCACTTGCCGACGAGCCTTGTCGAGTAGCCGAGTCTACGCAGATACTCCGGCATCAAGGTCCTGTCCAACGGTATGCCGCGTGGCTCGCCCGCCCTCAACGGCCAGCCCTGCATCCCTAAACACATTGTATAACCACATCATGTCCCGATCGAGAAAAATTCATGCTTCTCTTGTGTTTTCAAGCTTTCGGAGTGCATTGATTCGATTGTACAGTTGACTCTACTCGATATTTCTATTATTTTGGTCAAGGTAAATAAATATCATAATTTCTTTTTTGCTATTATTATAATAGAAAAACGTTTTCTATAGCATATATAGGTAATAATATTAACAAGAAAATAATTTTTTTAATATAACTTGTGTAACCGTAAAAATAATAGTAAATTCATGAAAAGTAAATACAATGCTTATGAAAAATCCATGCCGCGGCGTGGACAAGATAATTAAAAAAAACTCAGCGGATTTTCTGCATGATTGCTCGCAACCTTTTCAAATAAATTGCAAGATTTATGAATCCACTTATTGATCAAATCTTAGGCACATTCTGTATTGCAACTCAATCTAATTATATAGGTATTCAAACTCAATCGATGTGATTATATCCACAAAAAATATCTTTTTATTTTCTTTTATACAAGCGACATACCGGCTAAAACTGAATTTGCGTGTTTTTTTCGTACAGATTTTAATAATTGGTAAATGTAAGCGATCGCGCAAACTCAATTTGCATTAATTAAATATTCATTACATTCTCATTCACATTTTATCTGCACTTATGTATACACGCATTAATAATGTTTAATATTTGCATTAACTAATTGTCTGATTACTTTACAAATAATTTCTTTTCTAATTCTATACCATTTGTTTAATATTAAAATATTTTCGTATATAAAATTCCTACGCAAATTGTACAAAGCGAATTGCATTATTTTAAAAATAATCAAATTCTAAAGTAAAATTCTAAAACAGTAATGAGCATGGAACATCATCAGCTTTAGTATTTTGCTAATATAATTTAGTTCAGCCAAATTCAAGTGGCGGAATTCACTAATTACCCTCTCTAATAGCATAACGGCCAGTCATCAAAGCCGTTCTCGAGGGCGTACAAATCGGCAGAACATAATGCCTGTTTAATATAACTCCGTTGTAGGCGAGAGCATCAATGTTTGGAGTTGGGATTTGGTCCGCGCCGTGAAAACTGACATCGTTCCAACCCTAGAAATTCATTTATCTAATACATATAACTCATACCCAACAAAAGTTATTTAATAATTTATTAAAAAAGTATTTTTTAAGGTATACCGTATTCTTTAAATTTTGATGTAAAGACTCTCTAGTCGACAATTTTTAGTAAATCAGAAACTACGCATCGTTCGAGGTAATCTTGCGTGTATCTATTTTTACTTTGTGAGTAAGGAGGAAAAAAAATATTTAGAAAGCCACAAGATCTATTATGTCAAAATATACACGGACTTTTTCACTGCTATCTATTCGCACTTCTATCGACTGAGGAATGAAAAACTGAAGAAAAAATAGATAAAAATGCTGCGGAATAAAAAACTTATATACATTGTTTATTCATCATACATGTGCCGTGAAACCCAATAACCCAAATTATGCAAGTTCGATAGTAAACAAAATATTACAGCAGCATAATTAGTACTTAATTTTCTCAAAATATCCATTGTTGTGCATCACGTACGAGCATTTTCAGCGTTGTCGTAGTAAATCTACAAATTGTATATTTTTCTTACATTATAATGAGCGTTATAAATGATTCTTGATGTTAAAAATAATTTTATTTCATAAGTGTGATATTCAAGCTGAATAATTTGATGAACTCTTGGTAATATCGATACAAAATTAATTTAAGGAAACCCATTATTCTTTAAAAAAATATTTATTTGTTTGTGTTTTGTACTTCAAATAGATCAGTTTTGAAGTGCTCGATAATCGATCATTATTTCACCTTGACAAATTCGTATAAACTACTCACCATATCATCGGCCAGAATGAAAACAATATGCGGTTGCGCATTGTGCTGACTGTTATGTAAGGCGAAAGCCCCGTAAGCACAGAGGCCGACAATCAGAACAACCCCCGTGGCGATTATGAACTTTTGAAACGCCTGCATGATTATAACACATCCAACTATAAGCGACACTTAATACTAACCAATATTCCTTCTTGTCTATCACGCAATCTCTTAAAAAATCACAATAATTCTTCGCGGGCTACGAGTGTGCTCGAATCTCGTCGAACAAGAACTCGAGACAAGCGCGATTGGCATCTACTTCTTGTTAAGCTCGAGAGCCGGCGCCGACTCTCGCTCTTATCACTTACAAGAGTGGCCGGAGCCAATCGTTCTCGACTCGATACTCGCGTGCCGATGAATTCCCTACGAATGACTTCCCATCTGACTTGCTTAGTGTCGCGGCGCTTTTCCTTTGGCAAACCGAGGTCGCAACTCAGGTGTGCGCGTTACCCGGCCATATATAACAAGCCTTACTATCAAGTAGTATACAGAATCTAGCCTGCATAAGAAAGAGGAAACAAGAGCGAATTTTTATCGTGTTGACATTATACAATGTTTATAAACGTAATTAGCGTGTACAGGAAGGGGAAATGAGGATTTATTCGTTCTGTCAATTATCTACGACTGTTATGTCAAGGCTCCAGCTAAAGAGTTTGTAATCAGAGGCATCCTTTCGTGTGTGTGAAATTTATGAAATGCTAAACAAGTTTTGTAACTATAAGAGATTATTGAATTATTAACTATATTTTTCTTGAATATATTTGAGAGTGACGATGATTAATTCTGGTGCTTAGTAAACACCTACGTAGATATAAAAGTTTTTGCTTATCAATTCTCTCTTAGCAAGGAATACAAATCGTTTAAGTAAGTGTGTGTTTTTTTTTTTCAGTCTAACAGTTTGACATTAGTACTCTCTGTCTTACCCTACCTTACATTTATCTACTTACACTCAGAAAATTACAGTAAATAAATTCATATAATTTTAACTGCGTTTCTTACTTCGCAATATTCATTCTCTTCTGTGTAATTATGTGAAAGTGCAGAGTTTGATTTGTTGTTATTTATTCATTAAAGGTGTTATCTTATAATCACTCGCCAGATAATAAAATAGAACGATAATTTTAAAGTATTATACAATTAAAAAGTTTACGACTAAAATTGTTTCCTTCCTCTTTAGTACATTGATAAAATAAACAAGTTTAAACATAATTCAAATTTATGATCAGAATGATAATAAACATCAGTTTCACTTTTCACCTTGAGTTATCAAGTAAAATACAGTTTTGATTGTTCGTGTTATAAATTGTCTATAATGTATTATGTATTAAACTATCTTCTAATCCTTATATACAAATAAAAAAATGTTATTTTTTTATGATTCAAAAGTTGTATTAGTTTAAATACTAATACAACTTTTCTATTAAAAATTTAGACTTGACAGAAGGTACTTTAAAAATAACCACCCGAAAACTTCCCATTTGCCGATAAATTCGTTACTTTTGATACTTAATATATAATTCAAATAAGATGTAACAGTTTCAAGTTTTCTCAGTAGCCATAGTCGTACAAGAGCTTCCTTGTCAGATAACAAAGAATTATAATTTAATCACTTTTTATATAAAGTAATCATATATTTTGATCTTATTGTCAAACTTTGTCTCGTAAACCAGTAGCATTAATAGTGTGAAACTTTAAATGAATACAATTACGTTTTTACAATAAGACTGCATTTATTTGTAGTTTGAAACTCTTCCATGCAGGAATTTTTTCAAAATGATGTAGATAAACTCAATCTTCTTTTATAAATATAAAATTAATTCGTTATAACATTCCTATTATTAAAATGCTATTTGTCAAAAAAAAATCTTTTGCTTAAAATTGCGACATTTAGTTAGTTTTTTAAATATTAAAATATGCACATACTCGCGGTCAAATACAAGAACGAAATTGTATTTTGACTCATGCAACCTTCTTCTCAAGGTTACGTAATACAGTATCTTATGAATAAGCAAAATTTATGCGCAATTATTAAAATTTAAGTATAAAAATATAATAAAGATTCGACATTTATAATTTCTTTATTAAAATTAAATTACATCCACATACTTTTCATGGATAAAGCATTTATATTAATATATCTATGTTAATAATTTTATGTTAACTTTTATATTTTAAACTTCTCTTAACTTTTGTGTTAACAAAGCTTTTTCTCCTAATTACGAGACTATACAAAATAGAAACATCGGATTTAACGTAGATTGATGGATTTGTTTCAAACGTTGAAATAAAATTCAACAGTTTAATAAATAATAATTGTTAATGCATATTTAACTATACCTGCTGAATTATAAAATTGAATAAAGTGAATTACTTATTACTTACCTTATATTTTTATTTCAAATAATATTCATATTAGTCATACCTATATCTGCATACGTAAATTATGCCGTTAATAAGTCAAACAGTTGATTTGACAGTCGTGGACTGTAAATACTAACAATGAAGAAAGAGGACAAGTGTCGCTTTAGTCTCACACGCACTGGGGGACACAAACTAAAACGTTTTATTGTTACGTAATCAGCATAATCTTCATAAACGCTATTACTCATTCAAATAACGTTTCAACACTTAAAGACGCCAAGATCAATTCATTATAATTATAATTTAAGTTTCTTTTTGCAAATATGCATATTAATTTCTAAAATAATACTAATAGTAAGGTACTTGAAGTATGCTTTTATTTAAAAAAATTACATTTTCACTTACAAAAATTAAATATAAATGGATACTGTTTCAGTTTTTTTAAATGACGAAAATATAATTTTTTCTTCTCATCTTAGACACCTAATATATGGCATTACTAAAATTTTGAGCTAATGTTATATTGCGGTATGAATTACATTGGTTATCAAAATACCTGCATGACTAAAGCTAACGTAAAAGTAAAAACATATATATTTTACTGATATACTTTAAACAGTTCCGATAAAAAATAAAAATGGAACTAGATTAAATCAGTGTTAAGGACTTGTGATAATCCTATTTTACCGACATTATAATATTTTCATCCAAGTAAAAAAAACACTCTTATTAATGTAAAATAAAAATATCATGGCACTTTCTTGAATTATAATCTACCATTTCGCAATATTTCAGCCGAATATTTAAAGAGTACTGGAAATGGCAATAAATTAAATTTTCTTTTTGTATTAATTTTACTTTTTTAGGAACTGAACATTTTTTTAAATTAACAAAGTTCTGCTTAAGTTGAATCATTAAAGCCAGTCCGACATTTTAATGTATTTATTAGATTGATAAAAAATAACAGTTTTTATTTGAAATATATATATATATATATATAAAAGTCGCTGTTTCGTATATACAAACAATTTGTGTTTGTATAAATAATCTTATATTTTAGCTTATATTGTTTGTCAATCTTTAAAAATCGATGAAATTTTTATTGTTAAGTAGTTTGGCATTTCTGACAAATTGTTAAATCTTTACAGCGATCGAGTTTTACTTAAAGCATTTCTGTATAAATGTTTATCATACACACACGTGATGCAAATCAAAAAAAATCATTTTATCTCGAGTATTAAAATTTCATTCCGTAATGCGCTTACTAGAATATATAATTTACTTTTGATTTTTCGCAGTAGGATACATTCATTTATTAGAAAAATCATATAAAACTACAAGATTTGTATAACGTTCATAATATATATAATACAAAGTTAACGAACCTCCTGAAGCAAATCTCAAGTCTGCATTATACGATATAAATATTTATTAAATAACTTGGTTCTATACAGCATAATATCGAAACTGCAGATCATTTACAAAAACTCCGGTTCACCTTGATAGCTGCTAACAAAAACAGTCCCGTATAGCGGTCCCAACAAAAACAAAGACCGAACGTTCCAGACATTACCAATCTTGGTAAAAGATAGTCCATCGTACAAATAGATCATTTATTTGTATAAAAATTACGATGAAAAACCCATTGCTTCCGTTTTTTTCCATATATGGAATTTCTTTTACCGCATGGTAAAAACTTATTTGAAGGATCTGAGAAATACGTGATAATGGTCAAGTTCGCACAAAATGTCCTACAGCGATTGCTATATTGGAATACGGAGAAACCGCTATGACGTACTATTTTTATTAAAAGTTAAGAATCTATATATATAATTTAGTCATTAATTAGGACGGAATATTCTCCCTCATTTACTTATCCTTATCCATCGCAACAGGATTGGTATAGTCAAGACAAGAATAGACTTTCGGACAGCCGACTACAAAATGCCCTATGAAATAAGCCTTTACATTGCAGATCCGCACTTAAGAAACTATAGACATGGAAAAAGAAAACTTGTCCGAAACCTCCACATGGATTATAACGACTGATAGTTCCGTCGCAAAAAGCTCGCGCGACAGTCGCGTTCGACAAATTCTCCACTCAAAAGCTTGCATTCGCTGCTCTCCGTCCCTCGAATCTTCCGCGTGGATAAAAGAGAAAGCTCGAGTCATCCATAGACACCACATCATCATCGTCGTCGATCCGATTCGTCGACTCGATCGCGATCGCAGGCCTCCAGCTCATGTCCCCTCGAGTTCTGTCCCTCGTCCATCTCTGTCTCGCCGCAGCATTTGGAGTAGTGCAGGTTGGCCCAGTCGATGCCCAGCGAGGCCGGATGATCTTGGAGTCAGATGAAGGCACGGAGACCGACGATCACTAGGAGCAGTCCTATGTGGGCGCAGACGGCGAGTGTACCGAGGGCCGAGGCTGCGTTCGGATAGGCGTAGACGCTGTCGTAGACGCTGAGCCAGGGCTGCCACGTGTAGTTCCAACGGCGCGGATCCGCCGTGTAGTCGACC
Organism: Megastigmus stigmatizans; assembly: GCA_900490015.1. Lineage (NCBI taxonomy): Eukaryota > Metazoa > Arthropoda > Insecta > Hymenoptera > Megastigmidae > Megastigmus > Megastigmus stigmatizans. The sequence continues at coordinate 702 of UELV01083524.1, read as the reverse complement.
TGTAGCTGAAGCTGCCGGGACAGTACGTTCCCGTACTTTTCCAAGTAGAGATTCAGCTCCGAGACCCACTGCGACACGGATTAGTTTTTAGGTGTGTATACGTTAGCATTGGTAGACAAGTGTAGATTCGAGGCTTATAGAGCTCCAAGTGCTGTGCTTGACCCCTTTATGTCGAGATAAGGGAGCTTATGGCTATTTTTAATCGCTTTTAAACGGACGATACGGCCAGAAGTCGCGAACTTTACGGCTCTTCCATGTGTGAGTAAGATAAAATATTGTATCGTAAAACGAATAAGTTGGCGATTGTATTTATCAAAAAACTGCTATGTACTCACTGTAGATAAAGTTAGTTGTGATTAATTGGTATACTTAATTTGTGTGATATTAGGTGTACAACTTTGCTTCCGCCGTTTTTCGATAGATGGCTGCAGCGGTAAGTGCCGGTTGAAATAGGCAGGTCAAAAATTTCATACAGTAAACTTGGACATCTGTCAACATAACGATAGCAGCACATAAGTGAATTTGTGTTTGCATCAAAAGTGTATTCTCGATCGAAGATGTCAGTTTTCGAGCCAAATTCTCGTCATTTGCGGGAAGTGTTGATTTTCTGCTTTCATTTGAAGAAAACTGCGGCTGAGGCTCATCGAATGCTCTCAAGTGCTTACGGTGACGCTGCTCTTAGTGAAAGAACGTGTCGTGAGT
>UELV01083523.1:0-15695 GCA_900490015.1 Megastigmus stigmatizans | reverse complement strand
CTCTCTCTCTCTCCCCCCCTCTCTCTGTCTCTCTCGGGCTCGGGTGCTCGTCGAATCAAAAAGGAATTCTCGGGGGAGAGGAGGCGAGCCAGAGGAGCATCGGACGGTAATGCGAAAATAACCGCTGGGGGGATGAATCATCCCGCTCGGACTGCGTATATATACATGCACTGCGCACACACATCCACTACTCGACTCTCTGCAGCTCCTCCAAGTCGGAATCGTGAGTCTCTCCTACCCACAGAACAGCACCGCCAGATACATACATATATACCAGATGTGTACAGACTTGGACTCGCCGCATCCTACCAATTAAAGCTTTTCCGAAATGTATATGATGCCGCGGAGCATACCTACGCGGCCATCCATCACTTTTTTTCATCCTACGCAGCTCCCCCTTTTTATCCGCCTTATTCAACGTTGTTTTAGCAGCTCTACGCCCGCTTTTCTCGCCGACATTTTATACTGATAAGCGAATCGTCTGTTACTATGCGTATATAATAGCTGCTGTGATATTATCGGATACTTTTTCCACGAGAGAAAATTTATTCCAACTTTTTAATGCACCTAACAACGATGTTTTACAGCAGTATGTGTTTCGCGAGCAGCTCGGAAAATTTGACAAAAGAATGCAGGATCGCAATTCGCAACTGTCAGCATACGAGTCGAGTATGCGAGCGAGAAAAGATGCTATTCAATGAAAAGTCGCAGTGGTATATCGCTAGCACTATATATATATATATATATATATATCCGCAACTGCCGGCCGTAGATCATTAAACTTTGCTTTAGTGCGTCATTGTCGAATTACGAGAAACAATAAGGGTGAAATAAAATCGAGCGTATACAAGATTTACGATATAAGGGTGAGGAGAGGAGAAGGCGAACGAGCCTATCTCCCGCATGCGGCCGTTGCCGGCGAGGATTCGTTTTGCAGACGTGTTGACTGCCGCACAGAGCACCGAGTCGTCGTCGATCGTAAAAAAGAGCGCGTCGGGAAGAAAGAAAAAAATACGAGAGAAGAGTCGAAAGGCTCGGTCGCGCGAGTGGCAAGGGAGTCGTCGTCGTGCGCGCAGTACGGCGCCTGCAGCTGAAAGAGAGCATGTATAGTACAGACACAGCTGAGGGTGGGAAAGAGAAAAGAAGACGCGTGAGGGCGAATAAACGGCCGCGATAGTTATGGGCGTTTTGGAACACAGCGACCGAGAGAGCCGAGATCTTTCTCGTTTGGGCGCGTCTTAGGACAGTCGCCAGTCGATGGCTGGCGATAAAGCGGTTGCCGTCTCTCTGCACACCAGCTCTCTCTCTCTCTCTCTTTCTCTCGGCTTTATGCGCGCGTGAATTTGAAATACCCAGTCGCTCTCTCTCTCTCTCTCTCTCTCTCTCTCTTGCTTTCCTTCTTTTCTGCGCGAAGTGCCGCGCGGAGTGTGCAGCGGGGGCAGGGCGACACTCGCCAAATGACCGAGAGATAGCGACCTTTCGCCGTTTGTCGCCGCTGGCTGCTGCAATGTGCGCGGGACCTCGGGGGCATTAGGCATGCCGGAGACCCTCCTCGACCTCCCCTCCGCGGCTCCCCTGTAGATAACACGTTCACCCGATATTTTTTCCCTGCCTCTCCCGTTCCCCGCGTCCGCCCCGGGCTTTTATTAAGCGAACTGTGCGCCGCCACGTCTATTTACAATTTCGTCTGAGGAATTTCGCGCTCTTATTCGCTCGTGACGGGGCACTTGGGGCGTAATACATGTAACGTGGCCGTATGAGCTGCTTTAATTTTTTTAATATCTTCTAGTAGTATGCTACTAGTATATACAGACACGAAAATTTCATATATATATAATTTTAAATCTTTCGAGATATGTTTATGACTTGGAAAAACAAAAGTATGAATAATACTGCTCAACTTATAATAGGAGTCGGTAACATATCAAGGAGTTCATTATGATTTAAGATTCTTCTAATCTATAGTAATTAGTATCATTATACCCTATTTCTATGCTTTCTTTTTTGGAGCATCAAGGTACTCAATAATAAATTAATTAATTTATACTACTGTTCTAAGATCATTCTATCAAAATCCGATTAGGAACAGTTTTACCAATTTTATATCAAGAAATTATTTAATTTAAATTAATTAAATTACAATTGCATTTACAGAATTAGGTAAACTGATTTCAATAAATAATAAATATTAACTCGTATACAATGAGTTATACCTTGTATGAATAATATTGCTTTTACAAATCAATTCATGAATTATAAACAATATATTTAATAAAACCTTTATAAATATAACGTTAATATTATTATCTTTTCATTTTTTATTATTAAATGGTTATATATATATCATTTATTAAATAAATTTAAATGATTTATTCAATTTGAATTACCTGTTCATATTTTTCGTAATCCTTGAATTGTGTGAATACCATTACACTGGATTGAATCTTGCATTTATTACTTAATTACATATCAACTGGAGCTAAATAGTTAGTTAATATAATATTTTATTATTTTATCATCTTTTAATAAGATAAAAGTACCCATTACTGTACTTTTATTGTACACACAACAACAAATACTTAACCTATACGACTCACTGTAAGCATTGTAAAAATAAATTAGAAAACAATATTGGACACGACACACGATTCAAGATTTGTCGGTTTTACCTTATGTGAAAAGTCCATCATTCTAAAAAAATTAACAAAATGAGTTGACGAAATAGGATATTTCGTAACAAGGCAACGCACTCGCGTGCTCGCGCGTTAGCCACCGCTCGTGTTATATAAATAGTAATGACGTGCGTAAAGACCGTGTGTAAAATGAAAAATTTCACTTTAAACACGGTTCGTATACTTTATACAGGAATTGTTAACTTAAACATTACTTTAGACATTACTTCAGACACGACTACTTACAATCATTCTAAGTTCCAGGCAGTTTAAGCATGGCTTTCGCCTGTTAGTCACGCACTTTAGACACGTTCACTACTTTACACAAAATTTTTCTACTTTAAAAATTTTTCGTCACACTAGTGCGAAAAAGCTCATTTTTCTGGATAAATTTTTCACTTTAAGCACGGACTTTACTTAATGGCATAGAATCACAAAAAATGTTTTATAAAATGTCGAGTTTATTGACAGTGGAAGAAGAAGCAGATAAATATATAGAAAGACGCCGATTTTCAGTCAATATCGTTTCAACTTTTTTCGTCATGCAAGGTGGCCAATTTTTTTACTTCTCATTTTGTATGCCTTTAGTAATAAATTAGGTTTTATTGGTTTAATCTAGTGATTTTATTCTAAACAGATATTTACATGAAATAAATATTAATCTTAAGATTTGTAGTTTATACCGTTTTCTTTTTATACATTTTAAAACACATAATATCGATTTAGATTCATAAAATTTTACATAACAGTTGTCATTTGAAAATATCTTTTAAAGTATAAACTTTTAAAGCACACCACCTTATTATGTATTTAAAAATGTTTATTATGATATAACAAACTCTAATCAATAGTAATTATGGTATTTTCTTACAGACCAGGAAAATTAAGTTTCTACGTAATTTTTGAAAAGTTTTAAGAGAAATGAACATTTAGTTGGGTACACCTTAATGTATATGGTTTAGTTAAAATCAATAATTATGTATGCATTCACTTTGTTAAAAATAAATATTTCTACTTTTTGCACAATAAATCTTTTACACTGTTATAACTAGCGCATGAGGGATGCAAGGCTTGACCATGATGCTTGCACTTCGCGCTCGCAAATTATATTAGCGTTTTTAATCGTTTATCCGCTATTATCTTAACAGCAATCGTTCATAGCCAAGAGTATTCAACAGAGAAAAGTTTTGTTTTATTCTATCCTACATGTTTCATATTCAAGACATTTATGGGAAATCATTTCTTTCGAGCTTAGTATAATATTGTTAAAGTGAAACAGTATAGATACCGTAGATATAGTTAATTGACTTTGTCAATTAAGTAAAAAATTATCATAATTTCTTGTTAAATAGCAAACGCTGATGAAGTAGAGTTGTAGAAAACACAAAAAATAGAAAATATTGTCGCAGGCTACTCTCTAAATTAGAATCAGTGAAAATTGTTTCACTGTATAGGGAACGAATAATATAGTTCACCAAGTATATAGTTCACTGTATATATACACTAGTTTTCGAGTGATTAACGACAAAAAAATAGCTCTCAAATTATTCGTGATTTTATATTCCACAGAGAAGATAACTTAATAATGACTATGGCACTTGGCCAAAATGCTCGCAAAGTAGAGGAAAATTTAATTAGACTTTTGCTAATGCCGAGCACGCTTAATCAGGAACTTTTACAGCGCGATTAGCCACCGGACATCTTACACTTTTTACGTACTCTCTATAAAGCAAAAGCACACCTCGCGGAATCGTACTGGCAAATCCCGAGGGTCTCGTCACCATAATAATAATTATCAGCGGAATGGAAAAGACTGCAGCTGGGGAAAGTTTAAAAATCTATTTGCTCTTGCAAAAAACGTCACTTATCGTCTATTGCACCTGTAGAGTTAAATAAGCGCTGTACGTAAACGAGCATAAAAAGGAAAGACAGAATTTCAGCTCCCTTTTTCTTCCCTTTTTTCCGTTTGGTGCTTGCTCAGTTTCTCTCACTCTCTCGGTAAAAGGAATGAATGGGGCAAAGGCGTACAAATGGAAGCGTCAGGCAGGCAAAGATAAACCGTCTACATAGTCCCTTCGTGGCACTCAGCATTTCGGAAGTAAAATTCTAGGGAAGCTCAAAGAAAAATAATTACAGTTTCAATTTTCTCCGTCCCCCCGCCCCCTGGAGAACTTTCGGCTCGTCCGCTAGAACGAAATAGGCAAGGTATAAACTTGGAATGAGGCAAGACGGCGATGGTAATGTGAAATGCGAGCAAGTGAGAGAGAGAGAGAGAGAGAGAGAGAGAGAGAGGGGAAAGAATTCATTTACGAATTTATTTGGGAATGGTTCGGTAATCTCGCCTCTGCAGAACTTCCACGCGACAAGATAAATTTGTAAATAGCTTTTTAAAGTTCTTCACTTGGGATTCTTTAATTACCGTATGTCAGCGCAAATTTCCTATCTTTTTTTAGTCAGTAGACCATTAAAATAAAGGAAGGTATATTTAATTAAAAGGAAACGCTTACTATTATAACTAAAAATTGCATTATAACTTTATTTCTTCTGAAGTTAAGCTGTGAGTAACGAGGATAAAACTCTGAAGTATTGTAAGATATACCATAAGAAAAAATCTAGTAAGCATTACCAATGCTAGTAATTCAATGTATGCTTGCCTTTTTCTGTAAATTATCTTTCCGTTTCGCTTTTACTAGAAAGTATTTGACACTTTTCTTTCTACATTCGTTTCGCAACTTATACTTATTAAATGAACTCGCAAAAAATGACATCCTTATAACTACAAGAAGTTTTGGGAGCCTAAATATGTTACCAGATCCTTGCCAAATTACCTAAGACGGTTTCCTACATACATTAAATAAATAAGGTATATGTTGCGTAGTCTCCCAAATCCCGTAAAAAATATTTGAGTATACATTTAGACAATTTACGGAAAACGACAGGTAACCTTACGTCCTTTCTATGAATAGTTCAAGTTTATTATAACATTGATATCTGTAACACGTTAAAATAACTTATTTACGACGGTAATAGAATTAAAATGATAATCACGGATCATAATTACAGTCCTTTTACAGCCTCGCAAACGTATACATATATTTATATTCTTCATTTCACATGCACGAGTCAGATACAATTCTATACACACATTTCTCGTTTCCTCGCAAAGTTGATTGCGCTGGGAATATAATTTGATTGCTTCGGTACTCGGTCTCAATAGACGCCCTAAGCCTGGCTCACGCGGCTTAATGAAAAAATATTATTGGTTATTCTTCTTCGCGTTCGCGGTGCTGCTAATCCCGCGCGCAGCATCGCAGACGCAAAAATTGTATTTTTACGATAGCCAAAAAAGAGCAGGCGAAATGAAGAACAGAGAGAGGGAGATGCTATTCTTCGGAGAATAGTGCCCGCCGTCCCCGAGAGAACTAAAAATTTTGCGGGTTTCTCCGCGCGAATTTACAGAAGGAGATTTTCGCGTGTTTCTCCACACGAATTTACAGAACGCAATCAAGACTGAGTTACGTAAATTCAACATGAAAGGAAATGCTTTAATTGATTTCAAAGATGTTGAATTTTAAAAAGTAAACGTTTCAGGTCTTTTGTAGAATAAATACAATAAAATATAGTGAATGCCTTTGATATACAGGTCTATTGCGACTAAATTTTGTATATATATTCATATTTATTTACTTTATACATAGGTACATTACTGATATAGAAATAATACAATGAAATTGCATGAATTATTAAATATTAAAGGTACACATGCGATTGATTTATAAGCGGTTTAGAAAATATAAATCTTTCAAAAATAATAGATTCTGTACGTAAAACAGATTTAGTTAAAGTTAACTATGTATTCTAGTAATTTTCCTCTGTATAATTTGATAAAAAATAAAAAAATTTATGCTCATGTAGTTTGAAAATACCCTTTCAAAATCAAATACTTTAACGCACTTCTACTAATTCAAGTTTGAGAAGAAATTAAATACTGACTTTTGTTTGATCTATTTAAATTTAAGAACTTTATTATTTGCTAGAAAATAAATATGTAAAAGTTTACTATGATGTACATTGGCTGTATCTAATCCATTGTTACTTTACATCATCAAAATGAATTATTCATTTTACGAAGCTGTTTGTACGTACGACGCATATGAATTTTGACAGTTATTATTGATGCTAATGCATAGTATTGAGAATCTATTGATCGGTCTCCATCAACCCAATTAAATTTGAATTAAGTTTACGTAATAGCAGTGCTTCCTGCGATTTTAACTTGAAGTGTTGATTGGTGTAACGATAATTACATTACATCATATAATTTTGAAGAGAATTTTATAGTATGTACTTGTTGTTCACAGGAATAGTGAAGTTTTTTTAATTTTATTATGAACCTTAATATGTATTGCTCGTCCTGTTTGATCCTTGTGATCAAAGACGAGGCTAAAGTGATTTAACGAAGAATAAGAGTCGCTGAGTGTTGGTGTTAGATCTTCGCTTCTTGGACGAACAACGCATCGCTAGGTCGTCGAGACGAAGGCAGACGGTGCATTAACCTAATTTCCGTGGTGTACATAGCCAGCCTTTGTTTCCTTCTTTTGGCCCGAGAGTCTTGCCTTTGACGACAGCTTTATTTTCTCTCTTTTCATTCGTGTCTGCACTTATAAATCTTTTTACCTTCTCTGTTCTCTTCTTCTCACCCACTATTTCACTATACTTGACTTTTTGTAACAATTACTATCGCAAACATTTCAAATATTTATATTATGTCAGCTTGTTCCTATATAGTATCGTGGTTAAAGTGTATTATCAATCAATCTTTATTATGATAAAAAATTTAAAAAAAATCATCATATATACCAAGTATAAATTAAATCGTTAAAGAGGAAAGTAGAAAAATTTAATGACGTTGAGAAAACTATATCTACAGTGATTCTGTTTTTTTAGAATTGCAGGTTTTTCTTTTTGAAGGAGATTACTTTCTTTATAGAATCGGCAAAAACGACTAACAAAATATCTATTTTTTAAGATGAAAGTTATCGTTTTAAGCAAGGATGCCAACGACGTACATTTTCATCTCAAAACCAACGCCTTAGCAACTTACACCATCGTACAGCACTTGTCAAACAGTAAATTAAAAAAAGAAAGCCCTATAAATCCTAGGAGAACTAACATATAAGTTGTAAAAAATTGACATGCGTAGTATATCTATAGACAACGATGTCTGACTGCACTCGGGGCTCTTCTACTGATTGTCTATCTCAATAGATATACTACCCAATGTTAATTTACAATTTTTAACAAGGTACATCTCAGTTGGCCCTGGGTTTATCGGACTCATTTTTTTTAAATTTACTGTTTGATAAGGGCTATGCGGCAGTGTAAGTTGCTAAAGTGTCCATTTTGAATCCAAAATAAATGTGTCGTTGGCATCCTCCTTACATTGCAATGTATAAAGTTGCAACAAGGCTCGATCGATTACCAAAGAACAATATGAAATATATTTTGTAACGTTAGAATATCAAATGATAAAATTTATTATATTCCATAGGAAAGTTGAGAGAGTTTCACTTCGTATTAAAAACTAATATATTCAGATAAAAAATTTTACAGTAGAATCTAATTTTTTTCTTTGGATAAGAGTGTATGTAAGTTATGAGTGTATGAAATTATACGAAATTATTAAATCCCAGTATTAAATATAGATAAAGCGTTTCTTTATGATAATAATGTTAAATTAACACATTTTCTCTTAAAATTCATTGTTCAAATGATATTCATAATCGAGGTGTTCAAAAGCTAAAAAACATAGTTAGGACTACATACCTTCATTTGCCTTGTCGCTGTGGATAGACGCCGCCTTTCCCCGTTCGCTTTACCCCGAAACCGTATGCACTGAATAATTTAATTAAAAATTATTAGCTGACTTCTTCCTTTTTTTTTGACTTATGAGAATAATCAGGTTATTTCTCGATAGCATAATTTTGAAAAAAAAGCCGTTGGTACATGCAAAATTTTCAATTATTTTGAGCAATTGACATATTTTGACACTTGCTCACGCGTTTGCTTGCGTTTGCCATTCGACTTGCGTAATTTAAGATTCCGATTCCACGCGATTGAAACGCAGCACGCACTCCAGCATTTTTATTAGGCTGGTCTGTTTTTACGCGCGCGGTCGTAAAGAAAGGGATGGGAAGAAGCAGTGGCAAATAAAGACTCACAGTTTTAAAGAGTGGCCTTTATTTGTCCAAGAAACTGCTTTTATTGCACTGTCCACACAAAATTATAATAGAAAGAGGTAGTGTTAACGCGGTAGATAGTCACGTGGCGAGACGCCTCGTAAGCGCGCACGGGTTGCTCCCGGTCAGAGCCGCCGTCAGAGGCGGAAGAGTGAGCGTCGTGAGAACAATCGGTTTTAATTGCTCTTGCGACACCCGAAAATAGGTATTGGGGTGGGAAGCGTCGCGTACTATACTGAGGACTCTATGCAAAACACAAACGGCCTGAACAACACTTGAACATGCTTTTGATGCAGTAGATGTAAAGTTACATTTTATACATTGTACCAATTTTGAAAAATGCCAAGTTTCGCCTTCAGTACCGAAAAATAATGTTCGCACCTCGGGCTAAAACTTTATATCCTTGTGTGATTCCAGATCCCTTGGGCCAGCTTCGTCGGGCCTTGGGCTCAATAATCGCGCGTCTGTTGTAATGCTAATACGAGAAGTACTATTTAACATCGCTATATTACATAAATTTATTGAATTAGACACTTTTCTATATCGTATATTATATTTTCTTTGCCCTAAGAGACTTTACTCTAATAAACTTTTTTAATTATTTTCTGGAAAATATCATTGGTGCGATTAATTGAATAGATGATCTTAAAATATATTTAAGTGCTCAAATAATTAAAAATTAAATTATGTGCATACAGTTTTTTTCAAATTTACATTTTTGATTAAAAAAAAAGATAAACATTAGATATTTTAATGCGAAAATTGTCATTATGCAGAAATCCAGTTTAAAACCCCCTTATAAAAAAGTAATGACCAGAAGAAGTGATGCCAAAATAAACCCTACGTGTTTGATTTGTAAATTTAGGCGCAAAATATGAATGAGTTGAAATATTGTAATTTAAATAATTAAAGAATGAAAATTTTGATGACTTAGCATTAGTTTTTATAGAAAAATTTAGATAATATTGTTAAATTATATGTATAAAATTATTATTATTGGTAAATTAATGATAAATAATATACAGGAATTCTTTTGAAATTTCTAACCCCCAAACTTAATACTTTCTTTATCTATTTAATTCTTCATCTATTTATCGCTTTACCTGTATTTAATATTGAGATCAAAATAATTTGATACTTGAAAGTTTTATAAAATCTATAGTTTAAACTATTATTTCTGATTAGTTTACACTATAATAATGGGATGATGTGACAGGACTTAAGCATTACATTTCATTTTAAATTTAATGGTATACCCTTGCCAGGAAGAATTAGTTTCGATGAAAATAAATGCATGCCTGAGATTTTTCGACCGAAAAAATTGAAATAGTCCATTCATTATCGGTTGAGTTTTATTATACCTTTAGTATTTTCAGTAATGTAGTTATATAAATCATACTGTATATATATCAATAAGTACAGTGACGTAAAATCTAAATAGGCGTTCACTCCAGGTCTACGGAAGTTTTCGCAGGGATATACCAGAGGACCATCACATCTCTCACCTAATGCATGCACCGGCCAAATTCGTCGCGGTCAGAAAAGTTGGTACAGAGCCCTGCAAAGAAGAATGTACCACAGGCACGATCTAAAATATACGAACTCGGAATTGAGTTTGACTATATCTCACGGAGAGTGCGAGGTGACAGCGTATATTCGATTTGAGCCGGGAGTGGTGCGTTAATGCCGGAGCCTCCTCTCGGAAAAGATATACGGCGGAGGGGCGGTGGAGAGAGGAGCGGAAGGGCGCGACGCTGCAAAGGGGGACGTAGCGCGCGGAGCAGCAGCCCAGGCTAGACAGCGATTTACGTAGCAAATGAGTGTCGGCAGGCATAGGTTCGACGTAGGTGGTCCTCGCAGAGACTGGAGCCGCCGCGCGCCTACAGTGTTATATATAGTGGCTGCTGCGATATAGCGACGGCAAATGCCTAGGCCGCGCGCGCGTTACGTTTCCCGTAAAATCGCATCAGAGGAGAGGCGGTAAACGCAATGCTCCGGCGTAATTCAGTTACCACGCAGTTGTCCGCTGTAGGGAAGCGTTCGCTCTCTCGCCCTCGACTCTCTCTCTCTTTATCTCTCCTGCCACGTGTACTTGTCCATTATCGCTGAAAGCACGGCACTCTCGATTATCGCCCCGCCGCCGCCGCCGCTGCTACTGTTGCTACCGACTGCACTGCCGCTACTCCCTATACTAGCGCTTGAAAACTAAAAACCTCCGATAATGCCGAACGCTTAAGTAACCCGGCCCTCTCGCTTCTCCTGCCCTGTCTCTTCCTGTAAAACCGAGCCTACGCCGCTTTCTCCCCCTTGGCAAAATTCGTAAATTCATTTCGGGATCGTTATATAGTGCTCTCGACGACACTTTCGCCAAACATTCACGTTGTTTCATTATTAAATATCAATTTTTCAGAAACTGAACGATTCTCTTAAATGCTCATGTACATTAGAATTCGAATAACGGTAGAGTACTTGAAATATCACGATATTAATTAAAAATAAAAAGTGCTTCTCAAAAAACAGATTTTGATTGAAATTCGTAAAAACGTCTTTTGTATATGAAAAGCACTTTTACTATAAATAGATGAACACACCCTGTTAGTCGCGTCTCTATTTTCTCCGCTTGATATTGAATTGACTTTATAAATATTTATTATGAATATTCGTCCATTAGTTACCACATAATTAAAATACCACTTTCAGTGCAGCATAAATTATTGTTAATTATATTTTAGTTTATACCATAGATAAACAGTCGATAATTATATTATTAAAATGAACTCTTTCGATGTCTCTATATCTATATATTTCCATAGCTTAATTGAGAAATTAATATTGCATCATGCTTTATAAATTTAATCAGTTTCAATATTTATTAATGATGTATTAAATGCAATCATATCAAGAAGATGTAGAAATATGTAATTTTTCTGTTTTTGGTAGATGAGTTATAAGATACATAATTTAAAAAATCTTGCTACTTATAAACATATTACATGCAAACATAATCTTGGAAAAGACTTGTTGCGACACAATATAGAATTTTTTTAAACATAATATGAATTATTTAGTTGAAAACTACAATCTTAAACAAGTTAAGTCACGTAATTAGGTACAAAGGATGACCCTGGCGAGATGAAAATGTAATGAAAACGGCGGAAAATGTACTTCATCACTTACTGTGTAACAAATATCCCTATTAGTTTGAACATTTTCTGACTGGTTGAGAAAATTCAGAATAGCTTTAATTTATTTTATATTTGTTTTTGTAAATTTGACAAAACACCTTCAACTATCTTAATCTCTTTCACTTGAAAAAAGCATATTCGATTCATAAACTACATATTAAGACGTTAAACATGATATATTTTGAGTACATAACTCTATTAAGTTGCTTTATTTAAAATACTGTGCGTCTGATCGATAGATCCCCTTTCTACTGAAATTTGGATGTACAACAGTTATGTGTTTCTTGTAGAATCATAAGTTAATTTTTTATTTTTCATATTAAACTACATTTATTTTTATGCAAACATTTACATTTTACCATCATTTTGCACTTGCGTTTTCTTGAAGACTAATGGAATTGAAAATAATTGAATCACTTAATCCTTGAATTTCGCTTGAATTCAGCATAACTTTCTTTATTGCTCCAAGTACTATTCCATCACTGCTCTATTCATGAGGAATATTTGTAGATAATTTATCCTCAAGAATATAAAATACATTCAATATTTAGATGGTGTTATCAATTAAAAAATCTACTTTATTTATCCCGCGATTGACTTTTTTAAATAACCATTCGCGTCTTCGGACGGGAAAGTCGAATAGACCCGCAGTGGAATCTGTTATGTGAGTCAACTTGTGAACATTATAACTCTACTTTTTTTAGACCATAAAGATTTTTAAAACGATAAGCAAATAATCTAAAAAGAGCTTCTGTTAAATTTATTTGATTGACGTGAATTTCATATTGTAATAATATTCTTATTCCGTAAGAAAGAAGTAAGAAATGTTGATAATACTTTTTTGGAAGTTATCTTTCAGGTTGATTGGCAAATAATATAATAAGATAAGGAAAATCTCTTATTTCGCTTACTTTAAAATAATTTTGATATTTGAGACACCTTCGAGTTTTAGTTATAAAATCAGGTAGCGACATTTTCGAAATATCACCGTCAATTACTTGTCGAGATGATTTAGATACGTAAAATGCTTCGCTTTTATTTTTACCGTCAAACCACAAATTCGTAAGCTTTGTGGTCACTCCAGCGAGAACGGCATGCATATAATTGCGCACAAAACAAATAGCAATATCGAAATACGGAATGATAGCAGCAAAAATAGCTCGTTTAACGCCTTTGACATGTACAAGATTACTGTTCATGGCAATTTCTGCTTGCTGGATCATTCTTTCTTGACTTCGTGCTCGAACGTTGTAATCCAACCACCGACCCTCTATTATATCGCATTATATTTTTCACATCAGCCCTATAGTAGGGCAATTTAAGTGCTGCTGCGGTGATGTCGTACACTGGCTATAGGCTGGCTTGCGTCGTCTGCTACACTCGTCGCATACTGTTGCGCTCATGCTCAATGTAGATCCTCGAAAACACAAAATATCCCCGAGCTTAGTACGATGTCTAATTCTCATCGGTATCCTCCGTATCGGTATCGGTTATCGCGCGTCTCAGTTTCGTTCTTCCTTTCATTTCTTGGATTACACTTCATGCAACCTTTTGACGCAAGGAACCGCGTCACACATCCCATTGATGCTGCAGTAAGTTCGACTTCGAAAAATAGGGAGAAACTGAATATTCGTCAAGATGAAAAGATTCCAAATCGTGTAAGTAATTTTATCAATGAAAAAAATAACATGTAAATATATTCCAAAAAATTAAAAAATTTTAAGATATTTCATTCAATATAAAATTTTTTATATGTATAATCAAAATATGTAGATTTGTAAAGTCTTATGTTTTCTAAAAAGGATAGTGAGAAAAGGACATTATCTACTCACTTCACTTGAGTGTACAATATATAATATACGGAGTATTGATTTTAAATTGAATCGATTATTAAAAAATATAGTACCTATAATTCTTGAAAGTCTTATCATAATTTTTTTTTAAACGATAGGTACAATTATTAATTAAAATACAGTAATAATTTTTACTTACTATTACCAAAATTCTTTTAAACTTATAATAATTGCAAATTTCAATTATCACACAATATTTAAAACTTCATCACACTATATGTACCTATAGATTAAGAATTAGATATACATCTTATCTTTATTTTTATACCTATACTAAAGTTTTCGATTATTCTACGAAAATATAACTCGAAGAATAAATCCTGTCACTTTGCTTGAGAAAGTAATCTTAAATAAAGTTAAAAATAAGAATGATTTCGGTGAATAAGATGAAAATGTTGAGAAGTCGAGTGAATCTGAATGGATTATCGATGGATTGCTAAATTTCCAAAATTAAATTTCGTCTAACGTAAATCACATGCAAGATAAAATATTTGCTGTAAGGATAATTCAATAAAATAATATTATTTACGTAATTATATATAAATTTTGTATAAGTGCATTTATCTAAAGAAATTAGATTTTTTATATCAAGTCTTTTATGTACTGGAAATACACAGTACTGCCAGGTAGAATCTGCAGTAGACGGCTCTAAATTATACCCATTAAATGTTGGCGTTAGTCAAGTTGAAAATGATAATTCTTTCAAAAATAAAAGAGCACTCGAAATTGTAAATCATCGTAATTTATTTATTTTATTATATAAAGATTTAAATGTATGTTTACTTGGTAGAACGAGACTGCTCCACAAAAATGCAATAGATCTTTCGATATGCCGTTGAAAGAAATATCAATAGAAAACCTTGATAATGTGAGTATTTGTACTTGGAACATAATTTAGTAATTTAAAACATAATTTAGTAACACAAACGAGATAAATACAAAGCGGACAATATTGTATAAGGAGTGAGAAAGATGAAAAGAAAGGGAGCACTTGCGCGACACGTCGAGAGAAAGCGAGCGCGAGAAAAAAAGTAAACTCGATAGTGGGAGAAAACGGACTAAGGAATAGAACGTCGAAATTAGACCCGCTCTCTTGTTCTGTGGCCAGCGTAGAAAGTGGCGGAAAAGGTCACGCGATGATCGAATTCTACAGCGCGAGATAACCTCAGCGCCTCGAGGCACATGCAGCGGCCTTGCGAGAGAGAAAGATAGACAGATAGATTGGTTTATTTAGCCAGTGGGTATAACTCAATATGGCCCAAAAAGAATATACATTTGATAAAAACATTTCAATATACAAGTTTAAATGCAGAGAACAAATAATTCCATAAACAGATAAGAACAATTTGAAGCACAACAGGAAAAATAAAATAATATAAAAACGCAACTGTATTTAAAATTGCGCGAGTATTGTTATACAACTAAGTCCTCTGTCAGCATACGAATGTCCCAGTCTCGACTGTCCTGCTCTAGTAGACTAGTAAAAAGGCTTGACTTAAATAAACTTAGAGAGAGAGAGAGAGAACATCATGCAGGTCGACCGAACCATTCTCGGAGGCTCCAATTGCCC
This sequence comes from Megastigmus stigmatizans, assembly GCA_900490015.1. Lineage (NCBI taxonomy): Eukaryota > Metazoa > Arthropoda > Insecta > Hymenoptera > Megastigmidae > Megastigmus > Megastigmus stigmatizans. Next base: position 176 of record UELV01083523.1, on the reverse strand, counting down.
GAACAACGGGGAAGCTCAGCCGTAGGTGGTGTGCCGCGCCGGGACGCCGAATTGCAGCTAGCATGTCGCTCCAAATTCACACATGTATATGATGATTTGCTATTCAAACACAAAACAGTTGATGAGAATATATTATTTAATACTTAAACTTTTATATATATATATATATTGTTCTA
>UELV01083522.1:0-15693 GCA_900490015.1 Megastigmus stigmatizans | reverse complement strand
GTGGTGATGGTGGTGCCGTTCCGGGACGGGAGCCTCAGCTGATCGGTGCTCGAGAGCATGTCGTCGCCGTTGCTGCTGCTGCGGGAGGACCGCCCGCCCGGTGAGGCGGGCAGAGCGCGCTTCAGGTTGAGCGAGAGGCTGCGCTTGCGACGGATTATCTCCTGGAGCTGCTCCTGGGAACGGGCCGCCAGCAGGAGTTTCTTGTCGGCGATGCCTTCCTCTTCGAGCTATCGTTTGCAGACATACGTATCATATATCGGCTATCCAGATAATAAATTTGTACGCGGATACCGACAAAGTTGTGCCGATCAAACGTTGCCAATACGACTAACGTGCAGACTACTGAGTTCGATTGCAAATATTTTATACTCAAGTTTTACTTTGAATTTATGCGAGATATAATAATTGTACAAGCTACTCAAGTTTTCCTCCAAACTAACGATAAATATAGGTATTGGCTTAAATTTAGAACTACTTACGTTTCTGATTTCTTTTTGTTTCTCGGTCAGATCCATTAGCTCTTCATCCATTTTGTCAATTCTACTTTGGCGCTCGTTCAAGGTTTTCATTTTGTTCTCAAGCTCCAGCTCTAAGGCCGTCAGTTCCTTCTGCAAATGGAAGCGACAAAAGGCAGAAAAGTTAATGTATCATTATCGGTGTATTATCGGTAATAAAATAAAGTGCGATGTCGAAAATCGTTGACTAACGTTGTTACCGACGAATTTCGTCATGACGTCTACCGATTTGTCATCGTTGAGACTCGACCAGGATTCCGGTAAGCTGCCGTCGCTTCCCGCCCCTTCGTCAGTCTGAAAAAGAAGAAAATTCATCATTAAGATATTTTTTGCCGTGAACGAAATTTAAGTAAGTCGTCGCGGCTGCGGAAATTTTCGTTACAAAGTAGTACTACGAAGTTCGATTTGTTTTTAAAATTCGATTGCGCGAACAGATGATGACTATGTATAATATATGTTTTTCAAGTGAACAGGAAATGTACTCGAGCCCAATTAAATATTTCGATAGATTATATGCAGTTTTATTTGAAAAATCTTGATTAAGTAATAAAAGCCGAAACTCGACTAGGCGAACTTGGCTAGTCTTTTATTTGGGTTCGAGCGCATTTATGAATTTTCGAATATAAAAAGCACATTGAGAAAATATTCTAATGTAATAATAGTTCCGTTGATCGTCTCGGCGTCTAAAACACTGACTGCGCTCGGTCCGGTGCGGTTTCTCTACAGCGAATACTTAAATGGGTCGATATAAAGAGAAAGAACAAAAAAGACTGGCTTTCGTTACCTGTTCGGATGTTCGGCGCTGTCGCTGCGTGCGATTCTGTACGTTCATAAACTCTTGGAACTGACGATGCTTGGACTGTAGTGTGGTGCGAAGAGAGGCGACTTCCCTACACAAACTTTCTACCTAGCCACACACACACACCGATGCGTTAAATAAAAAACAAAACAGAACTGAGTGGTAATGCACGATCATAAGAGATAAATAATAAAAAGTATAATACATGAGAGTGTGAACAACGCGTGAATAAGAATAAGGTAAATGAGAGAAATATATAAGGGGTTTTATGGTATAGAAATACAGGTATATAATGAATAGAGGAGAACAAAAAAGGATGAGAAAAAAATTAACGCAACGACTAAGTACTACGCAACGCACCTCGATGCTTCGTGTGTTGAAAAGAAAAGAGCAGTAACTTACAGGAAATGTGTGCATTCTATATGTATATTGATATGTATGCTGCATACCAAACAAATGTAACGTATAATGTATAATATGCTATGATCGATTCTGGTATACAATCGTTAAATTAAATCTTTCGGAAAAATTATGGAAAATTATAAATCGTGTACAAGCACACATGGTGCATTCAAACAGAACAATGATTCATGCTACTTTCTTTTTTTCTTTCTTCTTTTTTTTTTCCTTGCACTGCGCAGAGAGAAGCTTTCGTGTCTGATTTTATATAATGTTTCGCTTTCCGTTGAAATTTTACAAATTACTCAACGAAATTACTGCTCGAAATGGAATAAGACCAATAATAAAGTGAAAACGAGCGTTATAAATTTTTTTATACTTTCAAATGGTTTGGCAAGAAAAATGTTTACTTTTACGTTCAGTCCGAGCCTCTGTAACAGTGCATTTGATGCCTTGCATAATGAGAACTGTGTAATTTAATAAGCTGTTATTTTGATTAACATTTCATTTTGCAAGAAAATAACGTAAAAGTGAATTCTATTCGAGGCATACATCATTGAATAAAATGATTGCCAAGGATTCAAATCTTGGTTCGTACATAATTGATATTTTACAATCTGAAAAAACTTGGAAAGCTTACCGACTGAATTAATGACCGAAATCATAACTTTTATCGGAAGAAGTATCGAGTTGCAACGTTACAAATGCATATAGGTACAGAGGCACAAAGCTTTTCTCCGCGCACTATCGCAATAACAGGTAAAATCAGTGCGAAGTGTCGAGGAGGTTCCTCAAGCTAAATTATATGTATAATAATAAATAATGTTGAATAATGTTTCGCTATAGCTTGGCGCCTTACCTGCAAGACTTGCGCAAGAGCGTCGGACGTCTCGCCGCCGCATCCCTTTCGTTTTATTATATTTCGTTTCGGTTTCGTTCGTTATATCGATAGCGTTCGTTCGGATTTTTTTTTTCATTATTTTCGGATTTTTGCATAAGTCGTAGTTTTCGCAAACAACGAGAGTCGTTTAGCCGGTAATATCGTCCAGCCGCGTGTCGTCCACACACAGTGCGTAGATAGTCAGCAGAGAGCGAGCAATAGAACGTGGGAGAGAGAGAGAGAGAATAGACAATAGTTTTTTTCGCCATTCGATATAGATTTGGGTATAGTTTTTTTTTTTTTTTTAAAAGCGAGTTAATTATCATGAATCTTTGGTGGGTTTGTTAATTGGAATAAACGTCGAGTCGGTTATGCGTTGGACAGTGTAAAGTATACGTATACAGATATATAACATTGAAATTAAAACAAAACTAAAGTGGGTTGCGAAAAATTAAGAAATTAAAAGAGAATGATGACTAAGAAAGGTGAAATAAAGAGCGAAATAGAGTTACTGATTACTGAAAGAAGGATACATGTAAGTCATCTGTTACCGACTAAATAATATTCCAGAAAGATTAATATGTTTTAATCGCCATTTTATACACGATTTATACAATTATGCACAATTAAGTAAACAGTTCTTTTTCATGCCTTACCTTTATTTACAAACGTTCGTGCAGTGATGTTTGAAGTAGTTTATTATTTTTAGTTTTTGTTCGACATTTTTCTATCTCATAAGCTTTTCCGTTCAGTTTGACAAGCGTCAAGATGTTCAAATTGAAAATGTCAAATTCAAGCATCGCTTATAAAAAGTAAGAAATAATAACGTTATTAAGTGTTTTATGTAATTATTATTCAGCCAGTGAACAGGTGATTTCCACGCCTTACAATAGTAAACAATTACCATGTTAGAAACTAAGGAAAAATAAAACTCAAGAAAAATAAACAATGCCGAGCGATTAAACAGAAGAATGTAATGAACGTATATAGAAATTTTCAACCAAGGCCAATTTTCATAGGAAAAAATTTATTAATCAACAGTATATTTGTATATATAGTGTATGTAAATATATATATATATATATATGTTTGTGTGTATATATAATAATAATAATAATATTAATAATAGTAATAACAACAATTTTTCATCTCGCATAACAAACCCATGAACAATTTCTACAAGACGAGATACGTTCTATATTTACATGTCGTGTTCTTTTTTTAAAAATTGGTACACAGTCAACTTTGCTTGTCATATAATTAACATTCCTTGGAATCATAACACGTGTCTCTCTCATATAATATGTCCGGCAGTACCATCGTCTTCTCCAGCACGGATTAATGGCAGTTATAGGCACATTATTACTATACTCTTTCTCTGTACGTTAATACTATTAAAAAAAGACCGTTACGAGTATATGCAGAACTGAACTTCCGTATTTTGTAAAAAAAAAAGAAATAAAAACAATAATTATATCCGTACTGCAAGAATCGATGATTTTTCTCTTTAAAATTATAAAAAATACGTTTCTATAGACTTTGATATTTAGTTTTTAAGGAAGCCTTGATATTTGTCTATGTACAAACAAGTCTGTTTAACTGCGACGCAGCTATAACTAACAGCGAGCGTAAAATATTCATTAGCAAATCGGTTAAAACTCGTTTTTCATTTATGCACATCACTTGAAGTGTCCGTTAAATGCATTAAATCTATAATATTCGGTATATTATAAAACTTGTCCTTAGTATAAAAACGTCGTTGCGATTATTAATAAATAATGTAGGTAAATCTCGTACAAACCAACAGTTATGTACGTTAGATTTGTTAAAAATAATTTTTACACCTTTCCGAAATTTTTCATACAATTTTTACAAGTGTTAGTTTTGAAAACGAAGGTCGCAGTAATTAATGCTACATTCGTGATGTAGTAAATCCGTCGACTAATCGGGGATTCGATTGAAAATGACAGAAGCTGTCGCATCTGATTCTTTTTTGCTAACTTCAGTTATACTTTTCAATAAATAACAATGAATAATTTAATTTTTACCATAGAATCATTATTATATAACGATACTTGAATTTATCGAACAGCATCGTATATAGCTCAAGCTAATAAATTCAATCATTTAATGAATTTTTTAAATTTAAAGCTGTTCAGATAGTTGTTGATATTAACAATAACAGTATAAAAACATTTTTTCGTTGAAAAAATATCTAATTCCAAAATTAATGAAATATTCATTTTAACAAAAACAAAGTGTATTATTCGTACACATACTCGTAATATTTCTAATAATTATTTTATTTCTTATATATATTTACATATATTATCAAGAAATTTTTTGATTATACAATATTTTGTATTAATTCATCAAAATAAGTCTTTTTCAAAGATAATTGAAATTTATATATTAAAAATTCTGTAAATGATTTTTTTAAAAACTTTTATCAATAACCACCTTTGATATTATGTATATAGTCAACAGATATTATAACATTGCTATAATATTGTATACATATGTAAATTTATTAAAATGTAAAGCTTCTCCTACATATTTTAATTAAGTTTCATTAATAAACCTTATAGTAGAGATGGTTTGCTTATCCCAATTAGCTGATCTTACATAATCGATCTATTAATCTGATTTACAAAAATATTCACATGATTGGTTAAAATTTATTTCCAACTACAGCAAGAAAATGTATCTCACTGTACACTAAGTTAAAATTGACGTTGTTTTTCGAATCTTCAAAGTGATTAAAATCAAACCATAAGTAAAAGTAATATATGGTATTCAATTGCAACGATTCATTAAAACATCGAATCTTTGCTTTAAAATCTCTTTTCAAATAGTCCTATAAAATTTAATTGACCGTGTAAACATTTTTATTGGCTTGGCAAAAGCTTTTGATTTACCGTTCGATACTCCCGAACAGGATCGTTCGAACATTAATAGTTTGTGATATGTTACACACACACGATTAAAATAAGGAATCGGTAGCTGCACAGTGCGACTTTTGATGCATATTTGCGCAAAATCGATGATTAGTAGGCATATATCTGGAAGTATATACTATTAAAATTCACCAGTCTTTTTATTTCTTCGATCGCGGCTGAAGCGACAAAATCATTTTCAATCGGTTCCCCTCGCAGTCTGGGGACACGCGGAATAAAAAGAGTTTCGCGAATCAGTCTAAAGTGGTGGTCACCGGCCAAAGAACAAGGAGAAAAACAGCTGAGGATGAGGGGCGGTCGAGAAAGTGATGAAGAAAAGAAGAAGAGGAAGAAGTGAGTGGCGTCTCGCGATCGGTCACATGTCCAGAGGACAGACGTGGGAGTAGATGATGATATTGCCGGAGAGACAGATCAGTACCCCAAGTGCGACGAGGATGAGGTAAAACTGGTGCTTGACCGATATAACGTCTAAATGCAGAGCGGTAGTAGCGGTCGGTGGATCCGGGTCATGACTTACTTGGGTCATCTCGTCGCGGCGCTCTTGCTCGAGCAGCTGTCGCCTCTGCCGTAGCTCCCGCTGTCTGCGCTCGAGGGCTGCGATGCCCTCGGCCCACTCGCGCCACTGGGCGCCCCACTCGCGCTCCAGCTCCCTCTGGGCCTCCTCCAGGGCCTCCCTCCTGGCCGCCCATCGCTCTTCGCGCTCCTCCTGCTCCCGCTGCACAAACATCAAGGCGCACACACGTCCTTCTTATACAGCCCACTGCATTTCTAAGTGTGTGTCTCTTTGTGTGTCTCTTTGTTTCTCTGTGCGTGTGTGCGTGTGTGAATCGGGCTCGCGGCCGAGTTTTCTTGGCGAAACCCTAGGAGATACTGGGCTATCGCGCAGGAAGAAGCTTTGCTCAGCCGTGTCTTTGCTGTACCGACAAATCTTTCTTTTTTCCCCATAGCTCTTCTCTTTTAGCTTATATTTTCTTGTGTTTTCAAATAGACTAGATTAATTTTATCAAGATTACAGCGGACTTTTATCAACAGCTAAAAAGGAGCAATAGTAAAAAGTAAAAAAAAAACTGATTATTCTGACCATACACACTATTTCGCGATTCGCGTCGTAAAATTACTTTGACGCATAAACTTCACATCTGCACCTAAACTCGCTATCTATAGTGGAGCTCGTTAAAGTTTTAAGCTCGATTCTAAAGACCCTCCACAGACACGAATCTGCATATACATAGTGTACTAAAGGCCACGCCAGATGGATTTTGAATATTCATTCAATCGACGCGATGTGAGCAAAGCCGCATCCATTTGAATAAAGACCGTGAAATAAATTAGCCTCCAAACTCGGCCTGCGCCACCAAAGGCCCAAAATGTTGCTTCCGTGGTAAAAAAAAAAAAAAAAAAAAAGGAGTAAAGCGCGCGTACCTTAAAGTCTTCCTTCTCCTTGATGAGCGCAGCCTTCTGCTGCTCGAGCTCCTCGAGCGCTCTCAGGTCCTCGCTCGAGTTCAACAGGTTGTCGCTGGAGCTCGAGGCGTGCAGATCCGAAACGCTCCAGCTGAGCAGCGACAGTCGCGAGAGGTTGACCACCGTCGACTGGAGGTTGCCGTTGCCGAGGCCGCCCTCCTTGCGCAGCTTGGCCGCCTCGACCGGGTCGTTGTAGCGGAACATGTTATTGCGGCCGAGCAGAATTATGCAGCCCTGGGAGAGCCTCGTCGGCTTGTCCACCTGGGCCGTGTTGATCCAGCAGTGGGGCGACAGGGGATGGAGGGTCGCCGCCCCGCCCTCGAGCTCCACCACGCAGTGCTCTGGCTCCACGTCCACGCCCGTGAGCACGATATCCTATGGGGGGTTATTGGTTCGAGGGTGCTATGAAAGACCTGTTTCGCTGCTTTTACAAGTTAGAGAAGAAGTCTGCGTACCTGCGAGGTGAGGGCGTCGTCCGTGCCGACGAGCGTCCTGCCCTCCTTGAGGTGATAGAGCGTCACTCCCGTGCTGAGCAGGTCGTCGTCGATGCCGACGAGATGCGGCATCTCCGAGTCGAGCACCACGCCGACGCCGCTTTTCCTTAAGCCGAGCGCGCGCTGCTCCGACAGGATCTTTTGGGTTTCGCGCCACTTTTCCGCCCACTCCTCCGTCAGCACCTTCTCTTGCTCCTGTTTCTCGTGGATCTGGGCGAGCAGTATTTGCGGTCCCTCGATGTCCTAAAAGCAAATGAGTTTTTTTATCGATAACTTATTATGTTAGAAGAATTTCGACGCGACGCCGGGAAGCTAAGTTTAATCTCTCACTGCAGATTGTGAAACTCTACAAGAATAAGAATCTCAAATCCTGACCTTGTTAGTCTGTAAATATAATTTTAAAATATTCAATAATCAATCGTCAGCTCTGAGTCTCTCAATCCCATCTCCGCGAACATTAAGCTGTAGATAACAAGAAATAACAAGAATCATCGTCGTCAGGGTAAAGAGCTCTTCGAAAATCAGCTTCATAAAGTTTGTCATTTCCCTAATGGACTCGAAAAGCGTGAATAAAATTTTCTACAATGGCTCGCTCTTAATCGGCCCAATCGCGTGCACATCCCGTGATAGCGGCAAAATATCCAATCAAAGCTACAGCTGCGGCGACTCTTCCGGCGTTTCCAATCCCTTCTAATCCGGCGGCGGCGACGGTAGCGTTAAACCGGTTGCGACTCCATTCGGCCCCTCGCCAGAAATAATACTCACGACGTCTTTGCCAATGAGCGACTTGAGCTTCTGTATCTCCTCTCTGAGCTCCCTGATCAGCTTGACGTTGGGATCCTCGTTAATGGTCGGTTTGTTGATGATGTTCTTGGCCCTGTTCGCGTACCTCAGCGTGCTCAGAGTCTCGCCGTAGTTGCAGTCCGCCGGGCTTATGGCGGCGATCATGATCGTCTTGGAGTTGCCGCCGAGCGAGTCCTTGAGCAGCCAGGTGAGGACCGAGTCGCGGTAGGGTATGAAGGTGCTGCGACGCGAGCAGTTCGAGTCGCTGGAGGAGCTCAGCTCGGCCAAGGCCGAAATCACCGAGCCGAGGGTCACCAGGGATTTGTTGATGTGCGCGCCTTCCTTCAGTCGCTGGCCAGTCGCCCCAGTCGCGTTCGCTCGCTCGCTGTAGATGCGTAGAAAAAAACCGAGCAGTTTTGTTAGTGTTTTTTTTACAGCACCGGGGAAAATAAATCGCGAGGTATAAGGTGTATCGATCGCTTCTTCAATGTCATTCGTGATATTTTTTTTGACCATGTAGTTCAATCGAAAACTTTATTATTATATTAGGTACATTTAGCTAAGTATTTATTTAAAACCACGCTCGTATTATATCTTCAAACTCGGTAATTTGGTAAATACTTCCGATTAATTTAATTCTTGACTATTCTGTGTCAAGGATGGCTTTGAAATAGTTCTTAACACTTCTCTAGCCAAAATTAGAAATTACCACGAAGAAATAAAATTCTATTACAATACGGTAGAAACAGTTAAGGTTTCAATCGAATGAATCGAATTAAAAATTCAAAGCAGATTCAACATCAAGAGTTATTTATATACGAGATTAAGTGCGCGAATCGAATGAGAATCTCATTTATGAATAATATAAACATTAGAATAGTCCTTCAATTACAAACTGACTACGGAGATCTATTTTAATAGACTACTTTGCAAAGTGCAAAGCGCTAGAGCATTTCCAGAGACATGAATAGTCCGATAAAGAGGAGTAGATGCAATCGGGTTGGTCTCGCTCGCTAAGTCTGGTTATAGAGGGTGCAAGGAACTCGCAATTTTACCTGCCAGCCAAGTCGACCAGATGCACTTTAGACACAGTCTCGGATGGCATGTTGTTCTCGTTGAATCCAGCCTGTACGAAGGTTATCGTGAAAATGGCGTGACTCCGACTACTCACGTCGTTCATGTTTGTGCTGGCCGTAGTCCTGTGCGTGTTTCCCCTAACCATGCATTCCTGAAAATTAACCAAATCCATAATTTCGCATCGTTACGTCTGCTATTGATTTTGGCTTTGCCGCAACGAGTTTCTCGATTTTTTTCACTGTCCAAGTTTGCACTAGCACGACGACTTTCAATAATCAATTACAAATACAAGTCGATAATGAAACAATTGATTACTTAATAACTAAGATCCTGTTTATAGAATTGTTTACCTATCTATATCCAATTTATAACAAGGCCGGTATTTACTTCCTTTAATTATTTGTTATATTCTCTCACAGCAGCAGCATCGCTCGCTACAATACACTCAAATGGATTAGTTTCCTATTGCATTACAGCCAGCAACTCTTGTTGTTAAAATCTTTGTTTCCAGTCTTTCGATCCACCCATGTCTAATTTGCGCCTATTGTTCTTTAACGACTTCTCTTTCATTCTTACTTTCCAATACTTTCCTCTACTCCGCTACTTACTTTTCCTTCTTGCTGCTCAACGTTTTCGCGGCTAATACATATTTCTGCTCAATTCGGATCTGTTTCAATCTTTACGTTATTATAGCGCTTCGTTGTTTCGTAGGATTGTATTAAAGTACGCAGTATGTATTACTGCTTTCTACTTCATAATTATTTAAGTGGACGTCGGAATTGGTTTAGCAAGTATTAAGTTTTTTTTTAAACTTGCTTTGTTTCTTTAAGGTGATCTTTTTGCTCGAAACTTTAATAAAAATCAGACAGTGTGAATAAATAAAGTAGAAAATTTATAAGAAATATCAAAAACAAAATACTTCATTTATGTGTTAAATCCATTTTCTAAGTACAGTATGTATTCGGTATATATTTCGTATAATTGTATATAAAAACTTTTCCTTGGAGCTAACTCGCAATAGCGCAGTGCTTAAAATAGAATTTAAATGGCCAGAAAAAATTGTCAGACAGAGCGCTCCTGGAGCTAAACAAGATTTGCTTGAGTAAAACAAAGCAGCTTAGCTATCTTTTGTCGCTTTGTAATGCAAAAACGCTTGTGAGCGTGTGTCGCGCCAACGCGTTTAGTTTTTCTGCAGTGCTCACAGAGAGGCTGAATTATTGTTCGAAATAAATATTTTCACGCGAAACCTAGCGACACTGGGAAAGAACAATTTCAAGATTGCACAGTGTATAAGCTAAAGCCATTAGATCTGATGAGAAAATCGCATTCGTCATGTACAATCAAAGGATGAATGCAACTGCGATAATCGATATCTGCGTCTAATTATATAGTAGTGATTCGTGATTTTCCGGAACTATATCTTTACTCGCAATATTTTTTCAAACGTCACATATTTTCCATTTTAAAAACTCTGACTTGGAATCTCGGCGCTACAAGCTGTTGGCGTCGAATCTATCAAAAGAAAAAAAGAAAAATTACCTGAATATCGGTATAATCGTAGACTAGGTGGTTGGACAAATCCTGTACGTAAGGACCTCTCTTTGGATGTTCCCTGACCCTGAGCGAGTGCGACATGGTCTGGTCGGGCCTCAGGAGATCGCGCACCCGCTCGTTGTGTATCTCGAGGAAGGAGACCTCGGTCCTGTAAGAGGCGCCCCCCTCCTTTCCCGCCGCCATCCGCGCGAACAGCGTCTTGCAGATGCGCGGTATCAGACCCTGAGATTCCTGAAATTTCATCCCCCCGATAATTATCAACTTTACCAACTCGCTCTTCTAAGAAATTTACAATCTGTCGCTTCACAAACGTATGCCAAATATTTTAGAGTGAAAAAAAAATATAGCATCGCCATGATATTGGAGTAGATATTTACATCAATAGAGCGAATAGTTGGTTTTGATGAAACGTTGGGAGTATCTTTTCACTCTAAAATATTTAGCGTGTGGCGTTTCAAATTTCATGTTCTTATCTACAATATTTACAGTTATCCAGGACCCATGTTATTTAATCAAATGATCGATTCGCCCCGCTCTTTAGTGGCTGTGGTAGTGGTAAAAAAAAAGTCGAACTTACTGGCGAGCCCATCATGGTAAAGGTCTTTCCGGAACCCGTTTGACCGTAAGCAAAGACGCAGGCATTGTATCCTTCAAAGGCACTTTCTATGACTTCCGTCCCAAGATCGTAAAAGACCTGGAATAATCCAAAAGGAGAAAATGTTACGTCCACAATGGCTCAAGTTCAATAATTTCGCTTGGGCTCATTGTCAGTACGGGATTACAGGATACCGTAACTCATGACCATAAAATGCCTCAAAGTGGCCCTGGCATATGCAGTATTATAGTCGTCGCAGCTATTACTGTATACACAGACGTCGACTCGTATTCCCTTCACGAAAAGCAACGCGACACGAACATTCGACGAATTTATATACATACGAGATCGGAACAGTCATTTATATTCTTATAATATCGCGTATTTGCTCGATTGGAATCACGGCAAAAAATCAAGTGGCCGACACCGTCAAGGTTTATCGAATTGGAATCAAACGGAACTATTACGCGCTGGATTATAAATCTGCCGCATTTCATTTTACTTCTAATATAATTTTTCATAGCACACATCTTTTAATTACAGGTATTAATTTTTTTTTAAAGTCGTTTGATGAAACGTTTAAAAATATATTCTTTTGTAACGTCTTTTCGAGTATTATTTTAATAATTATAATTAATTATTATTATCACGGTTGGCTGCGTTATTAAAAATAAGCAATGTAATTAATTTTCTTGGTTTCGCTGTCGCGTAAAAATAAGAATAATTTTTTCATTTTTCCACCGTCATTAAGGAAATATAGCACCTGCGATTTCTAAGCGTCGATCGCTCTATAAAAAATATTTATACTCGTTCCCCATCCGTATTTGCAACTGTAATTCAATACTGACAATCACAGCTGCTTCCTCCAACTTCCAGCTGATACATATATCTATGTATATATTTTTACCTCCTCTTGCGATGCGTAATTATCATCATTGTCATCGTAGGACCAATAAGAATGATCGAAGGTAAAGTCCTTGTACTTTTCTCTGTCGATGTCTCGAGCGCTACCCGGAGTCTGAAACACAAATGGGAAGAAAAGGTGTTTAGTGTCGATGTCATTAAGCGGTATACGCAAGGGAGAAAACCAAAAATTGAGGCAGCGCTAATTGAAAGATTAATTCATCCGGTGGCATCGCGGTTTTTTTTTATTCGTGACCCGCGATAGTCGCGCGCGCACACACACACACACACACACGTTTGTGTTCTACTCGTATATAATAATAGACCCACGCGAAACATCGCTATGCATCGCAGCTGAATCACGTACGTGATGTCACAAGTTACGTCGCCACGTCCTGCCATAATAGGAAGCTTCCCGATTGCCGCTAGGTGTACATCGCGGAATAAAAAGAAACTCTACGTAAACAGATAAATTTAAAACATTATATTGTGTGCGTTTTGAAATGGGGACATACCGAAGGAACTAAGTGAAGGTTTCGTTGGATTACAATGACGCCCGAAATATCTTCAGTTTGTATTTTTATTTTTATAAAACAAAACATATTCGGTATTGATGATTTTTTCGTTAACAACTTATTGTTATTATAGCTCGTGGAATTGTTACAAGATGAAATTGGACTTTGGGTGACGAATCGCTCTTTCAAATTTAGACAGTACGTAAGTCTCAGAAAAAATTGACTATTTCATCTTAGGATTATTTAAATCGTTTTATAAAGTTGCTAGTCTTCCGATCGCTCATGTTTATTTGATAGAGTAATCCAATTAATCTGGATTTTATTATATACAGCAGCCTAAGTACTCATTTAGGATTAATTAAATCTCCTTCAGTCGCGCGGCTATGGAAATAATTGGATGGAATATTAAGTGGGACGGGAGAAGCTAAATTTTAATTTCGACAAATGAAAAGATTCCTCATATTTTCTAAATTGTTTGCAAGTTTTATCAAGACCTTAAATAAGTTATAATAAAATATTATTCAAGGACGATTTCCACGAGTACTTGTATGCTTATTTGCACTTTAGGAGAAAAAAAAACTTGAAGCGATATGCCTACTTGCTATCGTAAAAGCATGCATGGTAACGCGATTTTGTTAAACAAAAAACCAAAACGATCTCGCGTGTTTATGCATTAAGTTGAAGCACTGTACACAAGAATCGTCGAGTGGCAAATGCATTAAAGATGAATTAGATATATACTTGGTTTGTTATTAAATTAACTCTGGAGACATGTTTCCCAACTTCCTAGGCCGATAACAGGTATATGTAAGTCTTTTAAGATGGAATAAATTTGTACGAATTGATATAAGTATCCTACTGGTTTGCAAAACTTAATTCAAGATAAAATATACTGAAATATAATTAGAAAACAAGTCGTTAATTTATCCACGAATAAATGGATGTGCCTGCACAGAACGAAAGAATTGAATTTCGATAAGTAAGCGCATATTCGGGTAATTTTCACAATATAGCAAGTGGTAATATAATATGGATAAAGTACGTTAATTGCGAAAAGAAAATTGTCGAGCGTGCAAACCTGCAGTTTGTGTGTGAATGCATTCTGAAAGTCCTCCAAAAGAATGAATTTCAATACGAAAGACCAATTCCAATAGAACTATGCATTACTTTGCGATTATAAAAGCAGGCATTTACCGGTTGGAATATTCTTCTATAGAGAGCATATAATAACGTGAATACGAAAAGTGCTGACTTCTTGATATACGAAAAAGAATGTGATTGAGTAGTCAGTAAATTTACATTTCTTTTTAGCTCGAGTACGCATTTCTTTTAAATAACCCGAGGATATTACATTTCTTGGAATAAGCCAAGACTACCCTCTTGAAGCATAAACTTCATCCAATACGAATATCGAACGCATAGCCAAACTATAAACATAGGTACAGATGTAATAAAATTTGAAAAATTGCACCGCATTCGGTACATCGAAGTAACAGCTTTTATATATAAAAAAACTCTGCCATTCTTGGGCGTGATTCAAACAATGACATTATATACTCGGTGACCTCCAAACAAGAGTGGGCGTCTTCTGCATGTGCGCGGCGGGAAAGAAGAAGGAAAGAAAAAGAGCAGAGAAGCGACTCGGTCTAGCCAAACGCCAATCGTAAAAGTCCTAGACATGCACGCGCTGAACGGAAAAAGAGTCGATCTCGTCATCGGCCACACTGCAAGTTGCTTACATATAAAACGAGTGTGTGAACCAACAAGAGCGGCGATGCGCTGCACACGTGCGTGCGCTTTTTCTTCTGTCTTATACCTACTTACTAAATATATATACCTAACTTGTAGACGTGCGAGTCTGGTATGCGGTGCCTGCGAGAGGAAAAAGGGGGCGTAATGAACAATGCGGGCTAAGTGTACGCTAATTATTTCGTTAAGCAGCTGACGTATTTCATGTTTGAGCCTTGAAAATGAGCAGGATTTTAAACGAGTGTGACAATTTTAGCAAAATCTACAGGAAGTGTGATGAAAAGTCGAATTTCTTAAAAGCAAGTTATAAATATAAATTGGAAATTTAAGGAGGTTCAATAGTGAATAGAAATAACTTTTTCGCGTTTTGACTAGCGTAGTTACTATAGAACCTCCTTAAATCGTTTTGAATAAAATCATTTAAAATCATTGTTAGTGTTGGTATTTGTTAAATCGGAAAATAATGAAATTCATAAATATTTCCAAGCTCTGTCGCATGCTGCACAAGTATAATATTCAAAACATACTATAAACTCATCATTAAGTGTCACTCGCTTCTAGATTGCGTTATTCATCATATCCGAGAAAATTTATGACAATTAGTGCGGCTAACTATTGAGAAACTGGTTGGCCAACATACGTCTATATAATATGGTATATAAGCGAGTCAATTACGGTATACCCGCGGCGCATCAAGGCATCATAGCTGTTCTACTCCGGATACTTGAGGAAAGCAAAAAAAATCTCAAATAACACGTTTAGCGTATACATATAAAATCTTAATTCTCATCTAGCACCGCTACCCCATCATAGCCGTCGCTCAGCAACATTTTCAAATGAAAATATCCGGAGAACAGCTCTCGAGTCGGTCGTTCATTATAATACCGAGGGATAAATCGCGCGAGAAAAGAAACGTATCATAACGAGTCCGATATCGCGCGACCCTCGCCTTTGCTCAGCTATATGGATAGTATAAGTAGAGAGAGAGAGAGAGAGAGAGAGAGAGAGAGAG
>UELV01083519.1:0-12352 GCA_900490015.1 Megastigmus stigmatizans | reverse complement strand
GGTATGTAAAGGTCGATGCACCTACCTGAATCGCGTTCGACCGTAAATCGCGTATCCAGGAGGGTTAGAGACAGAGGAAAAAAGCCTCCCGCGTGAGTGTGTGTGTGTGTGCAATCCTTCCGCTGAAATTTCCGAAACTTTTCTTCTCCTTTGCCTCGCCGCTCAAATTCGAAAAACGACCACTTCGAGATTTGAGAAGGAGAGGATTCCCGCGTGATATCAGAGCAAGAGATCGTAAAAAAGCAGCGGAGCTACGACGCGGGGGAGGGGAAGTCGCGCGAGGGATGTAAAAAAGTCCGGGCACAGAGAAAGAAGACTCTCTGGGAAAACTTTCGGGGAAAAGTTCCTCCCCCGCAGGAAGTAAAAGGTGAGAGCGAGGAAGAGAGACAGATAGAGAGAGGGCCACTAGCACTGGCCCAGCCGCCAGCGGCACAGTAGCTGCAGTCCTTTTGAAAAATTGAGCGGCATAAAATATTAACCCCCCCACTGCGGCTGTGGCGTCGCCTCAGTCGTTTCGCCTTCCGAAAACCGTTCCTCTATCCCTTTTTCTTTCTCTCTCTCTCTTCCTTCCCTTCTTCTTCTTCCTTTTTTTCTTCCCCGTGCTGCTAGCGCTACTTTTGCGCTCCCGCGTCGAACGACGATTCAACATTGTGTCGCGCAAGACTGAGGTAAACTACTTTGAATTTTAAATCGCGCTATCTCTCGTTGACGAGCGTGCGAGTAGCCCTTTTTCATTCCTGTTACTTTTTCGAAATAGCGCCCGCGAATGGGAAAAAAATCGGAAACCCCGCGTTACCGGTTAACTTCGGCAAGACTTTGTAACGGCATTCGATTGGTATAGGGCAGGAATTCGCGGTTATACCGCAAGCCTGCTGGCAGATGCGATATATGATTCGAACTTCTGGAGCCCGATTGTTTTTCGATGAATACGAGCATTGCTTATTCCCAATAATTTCCTTATCTTCGTCAACTGATATAAGAGTACGTACATTTTTGTAAACGTATACTGGCTGTTCCATTATGGCGAAACGAATTTTTTCATTAAAGCGACAATTTCGTCTAAATCAATCAACAAGTGCCCTGTGCAGCGGACGACGTCATTCAAGCAGGCATAATTCGACTGCGAGCTGCACTGATATAATGTACCGTAGCCCCGTAGCGTCGCTCCAAGCCCGAAAAATCTGCATTCCATCTAATGAAACTGTCTAAAACAATTACTTTGTCAGTGATGGGTCGAGATTCTTACGGTATTATATAGAGCCACTTAAAATTCCGTGTTTCCCTCTCGGCCATACCTCCAGCTCCTCAGTGCCCGATTAATTAGCTATGACAGATGAAGTTTCTATTGTACTTGCCAAAAAGTCGCGCGGCGTCGCAATAAAGCGTCTTAATAAAATCTCCGGGTCACTAATTAAAAGGAGGAGGAGGAGCTGGGGGGTCAGAGAGCGCGGCACGGGGGCCAAGTTTGTCGATCTTAAGTGGGCAAAATTGAAGGAGAAAAACGAGCGCTAAAGACGCGGACGATTCGGGCCAAGTTGGTCTATGCAAATGTGGCTAACACGGAAGGAGAGTTTGCCGCGAGAGGACCGGGGACGACTTTCTCTCTTCCGCCGCGTCGACCCATTCCAATTCTTTTTATTTCCCTTGCCCGGCGGTTATACCTTTTGCCGCAGGGTCCGACTTCCCGTAGACCCTTCGCAAAATTAAACATTCTATTAATAATTTAATTAATAATTAATAATTTAATCTTATATTTGTTTGGCGCTCTCGGCGCTCGTCCGTTATACAGCTATCAAATTTGAATTAGCTATATGTACCTGACTTTCGTTCGACCTTTGAGATCAATCAAGATTCGGAGTACAGTCATTATATGCTAATGGAGATAAACCACGAAAATGTCCTTGGATTAGAGAAGTTGGCATCCAATTTATTCGCGTTCTCGCACTTTGTTTAAAAAGATCGATACATTTTTAGATACAAGCGCAAGTATTAGGGAAAATTTCGATATACAAGTAAAGCGCGCTATAATTACAATAGCCATCGTCGCACCGACAGTGAACGAAGTAAGAAGCAAACAGCGACGTAATAATCCAGCCTCGTCGTCGAGTCTTCGGCCTCCACTACCTCGGCTCTATACAAGAGTGCAGTGGCCAGTGCAGCTAAGTATATAAAAGCTCTCTCTCTCTCGCATATCGGGGGAGCTGGCCCTCGAGAAGCCGGGCTGAGGGGCCGCGGGGGTGTGCAAGTGAAAAAGTTCGGAGGCGTTCGCAACGAATACTAATTAAAGACTTGCGGAATGAAATTAGTTGGTCGTCGGGTAGGGTCAGCCGAGGCTGCGCCCTCGGGAGCCGCTTATGATAATATAATAATACCTCCTCCTTGCCCCTCCCCCCACTCCCTATTCTCGCTTCTTCTTCTTCTTCTTCTTCGGTGTGCGCAGCCTCACCTTCAAGCTCATTATGCGTTTAGTTCATAACTTCAATTGGATTCCTGCTTACTGGCGCTGTGTGCACATATATATACGAGGGCTATGGTCGCGTTCTTCTTGTTTCGCGGCATTTTTTTTTCGCTCTCTCTCTCTCTCGGCGAGTGTGACGTCATAGCGGTGGGATTTGCAACGGTGACGCTTTAATTATATGTTTCGCGGTGGAAGTAACTCATGTGCGCGCGTGTGTGCAATGCAATCGAATTCGCGTTTAGTCCTCTTTTGACTGCTTTTTTCTTTCAAGTACATAATTGCGTGATTTTGTTATGAGCTTTCGACATTTTTGAATCAACAGGAGACTTATTATTGATGTCGTACGTGATTTGTTTGCATCGTGCATGAATTCTCTTTATTGAGCATGGAACGTGTATTGTTTCAAAAATGGCAATTGCACGAATTTTATATGTGCATATATATATGAACTTACGCTTTATGAATGCGTGTGCAGTTTTCGGTGAATGTCCATTGTGCGCGCACAAATATTAAAATCCCGAAGAATCGAACGGGTAAATACAATATATAAACATCAGTCGGCTGTAGTAATTTGACATTATATATAAGCATATTTCGTGAAAAATAATTGAAAAATCGCATCGCAAACAAGAAAAATATCGTATCGGTATAAGTCTTACGCCCCTCTCTCTACCATATATATTGTTAATTCTTTATTTTTCTTTTTTCTTTTTTCGAATTTTCAAGATCCCCGCGACCCTCATTAAACCTGCCTGTTTGTCCCCAGAAGAATCAGTCCGGAGTTTACACAAAATAAAAATTCGCTGTCTTTATTCTCTTACACAGAAGCACACAGATCTCGAATGGAAAAAGGGAACGAGAGAGAGAGAGTTGAACACAAAGGTAAGGGGAATCTCGATGCGTCGGTCGTCTTCATAAATATCGGCGAATGACTTCAATTCGAGAGAGTAAAAGCGAGAGAGAGAGAGGCAGTCGGTCTCGAGGGTGCACGAAAAGTCGTGAGACGAAGAGAGAGAGAGAGAGAGAGAGAGAGAGAGAGAGACTCGAGGAGCAGCAGCAGCAGCAGCAGCAGCAGCAGCAGCAGTCCAGGAGGAGAGCGAGCGAAGAAAATCTGGGTATGAATTTCCTGGGGTCTCTTTTAAATCTTCCCCTCGCCTTCGTATAATAACGGATACGCGCGCGAGCAAGAGAGAGAAAGAAGGAAAGAGAAGGAGAGGATATGGCTGCATCGTAAATAAATGGCTCGACTCTGCGCGAATAACCTTTTCATACGCGCGCGCCTCCTCCCGACTACCTTCTTCCCTCTCGCGAACTGTATAACCTACTCGTCTTACCAGGGGGATAGTCTCCGACCTTTATCTACTTCCACAATTCACTTTTATAAAACGCTGATCTCGCTAACTAAATCCAGCAGGCAGTTACTAATTCACGCGCGTGAGCCGAGCTATGTCAGAGAAGGGCCTTGTAACCGCGTCGCTTCTCTCTCTCTCTCTCTCTCTCTCTCTGCGTGTATTCTGATTTTACCCCACTTTGCTTTTTCATTCCTTATTGTTATCGATGAGTCGCTATATATGGATTTACCAAGGAGTGGAATATACACTTTGCTTTTATGGCTGGCCGCTTATATATACTGTGGCGTTTATTGCTCGATATGCTACAGTCGGTTGATTGGTGTATGAATTTATGCCGCGTGATTATTAGAAAAATGTTAATAGAGTTTGAATATCGTTTTTATATACCTTTTGCCGTAAAAAGATTAATCTGAAAAAGTAGCTTGGACGATTGAACTTTTTTCATAAATATAGTCTTTCATTGAATATTCTAGCCTATTCAATTTAATTTACGCGTAACCTGTATAACTCGTAAATTTCTATTTTTATATAAATACATTTATTATTTAGAAACACTTAGAGACTTTCACCTTTAGTATTTTCCAAGAAGTTTATGAAACTATTACATTTTTGTATCTATATAGGAAGCTTTACAGCTTTCTCAGAAAAGACTGTGGGGCGATATAGTCACTGCTCTCTCACTCGCTCGCAGCTGTTCGAGTCAACATTTACCAGAAACATCTCTATAATCCTCTTGCATCCCCCTTTCTTACCTCCCTCAACTGCCTCTCTCTCTCTCTCTCTCTCTCTCCCTATCTCTCTTGTGGCGACAAGAAGAAACCTTAGGTAAGGAGAAGTCGCTCCGACACTGCCCGGTCTTACAATCCGGCAAAACCTACTTGTCCCGCGTGCGCGCACTCGAGGATCATAAAGCGCGTTTGACCTTGAATTTAGTCGACCCAATCGCCCTTGCCGAGGTAAGAACGATATATACACTATTTGCAATTTAATCCATGGACTGCTTTGGAGAAATTCCCTGTCGAGACTCTGTGTGTGTGTGTGTGTGTGTGTGTGTGTGTGTGTGTGTGTGTGTGTGTGAGTTTTTATGTGTATGTGTAGAGCATCGGCCCGAGATATTATTGTACTTTTATATTTTTCGAGTTCTACTCAGGTGGCTTTACGGCTATACTTCTTGCTCTTTGTTAATCTGTGTCGAGGGAATACGTGAGGCGACTTTGTGTCACGTGAGACTTTGAGTGTGCGCAAAAAATGAAGTTTCTCTTAATCTAGTGCAATATTTGTTATGTAATACTTTCTATTAGTTAGCAGATTATTTAATTGTTAAAATAATAAATTTTATATTTTTTTATTCTAGAAGGGAACGAAATAATTTTTAGATGAAGATTTGGTGTATCGAGCTATTCCATGCTACTTTATTTTTCATTGAGATTTTAAGCTAAATCTTATGTCATTATGTAAGAAAAATTTATTATTGGTTATTATTATCTTAATTTTTTTTCCGTAAACAGTTGTCAAAGTATTTCGAGAAAATATTTTCATTCTTTTGTAAATTTATAATTTAATTTAATTTAATAATAATTTAAGCGTTAATCTAAACCTTTATCTAATTCTATCAAATTTCAACGACTTTAGAGTTGCCAACATACTCGTCGTTCAATTAAACAAACAATCGCATCGCGTTGTGTGACTAATTGAGCGATCCGTAAATTGAAAACTCAAGGAAACTCGTATCCAAAGTCAATTTAAAAAAAAAAAGAAAAGAAAAAGTCGCATAATTTTCAATCGTTATAACTGAGAAGAAAATTGAGGGTCCGTAAAAAGAAGGCGTACAACGCAGAAAAGTATAATACACACTCCACTAGACTACTTACAACAAAAAAAAAAGAACAAAATTAAGAACACAACCAACGACAACGAGAAGATCGTAGGAATAGAGAAAGTTTGGACGACTTACCTTCGGACTTGGGCGCCGGCGGCTTGCGAGTCGCCCAATTCGTCCGGATGCTCCTGCTGCCCAGCCACTGGCCATTCATGGCGCCGATGGCGCTCTCCGCTTCCTGAGACAGACACAAAATGAGCGAAAATTAATAAAACGTTAAGTAATTGGGCTAAAGTTAGTTTTATTTTTTTTTCCAGTTTGCTTATATTTGAGGTGAGGGAGCAAGAGTAAGGAGATGCGATGAGTACGTATTTTTATGTCTTACAATATTATTCAATCGTAGCGTAGTGTTTTGATATCTGTTCATATTATGCAAAATTATTTAAAGCTGTTATCAATTTTGCGTGTAAAAATGTTGAAAATTATGATTAATTAAACTGGTTTCTCGAAGCTTTTTCAAAAAGTTCTATAACTTTTATCGATGCCAAGTTGTGTAACGCTAGATTAATTTTAATAAAGAACATCGCTCGTAATTTTCTTATAAATGCGTTCCAAAGTGTGTACATAAAATCTTAAAGTGTCGGAATAAAAATCGAGAGGCGAGGAGTCCTTCATTGCAATAAAAATGTTATGCTGAGTAATATGCTTTAAGTTTCCTATTTTTAGCTTCGGGTCTTTAGGTCAAAAGCTACAAAATAAAGTTTTTATATGTAATTGCAGTTTTACCTTGAAATTCAGCGTTAAACAATCTCGCAGTTCAAAAGCAGTATATACGAAACAAGATCACTGTGGCCAAATTGAACCGTCTGTCCTTGATAATTACAAAAATTCCTAAAATAAAGAACAATCGAGGATTCTCGCGAGGAATTCGTCGTCAAACGCGTAAGGTGGTATAAAGGCGCGAGAGAGAAAGTGAGAGGGTGTGTGCCACACTGCGAAACAAAAGTGATTTAAAGGCTGGCTCGGTGTCTGACTCGGCCAAAGGGAGCAAAAGAGAGCGAGAGAGAAAGAGAGAGAGAGAGAGAGAAATAAAGGAAGGAGGTGGAGAACAGAGATCGAATTGCGCGGAACATAAAACGGGCGGAGCGCACGTCGGACGAAACGACCGGTTTCTCTGGCTGCTGCTGCTGGTCAGTACGTCGCAGCAGCAGCGGAGGTCGAGGAACTTTTTGGGGCGGGCCCCTATATACGACTCTGCTGCGCACAACGCTCGCAAAGAGGAGAAATCGCTCGGGGAATTTATTTATGCCGCGGCTAAGCAAGGAAATTTTCTGGCGAAGGATTAGAAGTGGTCGCGCGAGAGTTTTGGCCGAGGGCTAGTTTGAGGATAGGGTATATATTCGATTGGGCGAGGGACATATTCTTTATGGATTTCAATTGGCAGCGAGCGGGAGAAGAAGTTGGATGGTCGAACTCGATTTGAAATGATCGTTAGATTTGAGGATAATTAGATAAAGATTGATTCTACTATTTGATTTTATTTACCCAATTCGATTTTTTTTATGAATTTATATCGACAGTTAGATGACAATGGATATTCTCGTGGAGAAATACTAAACTACAACGATAAATATTAATGCGAGCAAATGAAATTGAGATGATAATAAATATTGGCATGGTATTGGAATGGCGGCAAAAATGCAGGGCATTGCGGATAGGAGAAAATTTCGACTAGCTCCATTACGAAAACAAAAGCGCCAGGCGATCATTGAGAAATAGTAAAAAAAAACGCAATCAATGAACAGAGCTTACGTTGGCTGGTCGGATAGTGGAAAAAAAATACGAAACAATGAGAGTGCCATGTGGCGTAAGGAATAAAGGAAAAGATGAATTTATAAGAATCGAGGGGGGAAAGATAAAATAAAATTAAAGAGGGCTGTTTTTGCTTTTCTTTGTGATCGTTGCTAATAATTGATGGCTGATAATAAAGTTAGGAAAACATTTGTGGGTTGAGATTTCTGTTGCTGATGGTCGTATTTTTGGAAGGATGAATAAATAATTTTCGATGCACTGAGAGAATTTTTCTCGAAACTTTTATCTTACTCATCTGGTCCAAGCGGGATATATTATTTTAAAACTTTTGATATATATACTTATAAAAAGTGCTATACTGATAATAAGAGGCTGAAAAGAAAAAAAGAAAAAAATATCGATCGTTGGTTTCGAACCTTAAGAAAACTCTGGGCCTCTTCAGGGACACTGTACCTTCCCATCAGGTCCTGGCCGTTATAGTTAGACAGGAAATAATTATTCTTTGAAGAAGCAAAATAAAAAAGTTATTAAAAGGAAAAACTCAGAATAACTATATTTATCGGCTATGCAATGATATCATTCAACTCTATGCTTTAAGAAATTCAACGAGTCAATTCGCAGCTTCGAAAATCCACGAGTATATTTTTTGTTATTCAATTCCGTAAATTGAACGACTGATCGAATTTGCTTATTAATTTTGCAATAACAATAATTAAAAAAAATAAGGAGCAGAAAACGAGTATATCCCACTTTGACCAGTCTGTCTGGTAAAAATTTATATAAAAACTTATTACTTAAAAATTTTATGCAATGGTATTAATTATTTTAAAATATTTTATATCATTTTTATTATTAATTAGTAAAATTAATTATATCAAATGCACGATTTTATAACAATTTTTGAACGTTTTATGGTGTATAAATTATTCTGTTGCAAACGTTAATTAATACATTCTTATTCATTAAAATATTGTTATCATCAAAAATGAAATATTTGATTTATCATAAAATAATTACCAATAAACTGACTGCACTTCGTTATTTTTTATTATTTGCGTTAAAATAACGATACAATATTGTGAGCTTTATTTATTTGCCTGCCATATTACGAGTAAAATTTCAAATAATTTATCGTTCATTTAATCAAAGACTGAGTGGAAATTTTCTTTACAATCGTTGTATTATATGGATAATTTCAAAATAAATCGATAAATGACGGGTCGCGCTATTGTTGGATTATAATACTGAATAAAAATGAAGTCGCCACAAGTTACTTCGGGACCAAAATATATATTCCGCTGCAAGCAATTGATTTTTCCAGCTAATACTCACACGAAACAGCACTCAGTAGCAAATAAAAAAGTGCTGAGAGCGCCGTACAAGAGAGAGAAAGGGAGAGAGAGGAAAAAGCAAGTCGTCAACGTAGGAAGCGCAAACGGAGCAAGAAAGGAGATGGAGAAAAAGAATAATAGTTAGATAGTGAAAGAAGTTGAGGAAGGCGGCGATCCGAGTTGTCCAGCCGACGACTAGGGATATCTAAATGAGATCGCATGACCGAGTCTCGCGAGCGAGTGGCCGGAGAGAAAGAGAGAGAGAAAGAGAGAAAAAGGAACGACGCTCGCGCGATTAGGCAAGCTCGCAAACCTTATATCTGCTCTCTCCGGCGTCTCAAGTTCTCGCCCACTTCCGTCCTTTCGCGCCGATTCTCACCCCTTTTACTCCCGATCTCCTGCGATCGCCTACTTTCTTCGCCTGAGATCGGACCCGACGTTTTTGGACTAGAAAGTTGGTTTTGCAATTCTTTTCTGGTGTCAGAGGCGGAATTATGTTATGCAAGAACAATTTTAGATTTTTCAGAAAATATTGGTTGTGAGGTCGTATAAGACACGAACTATGAGAAAAAAATTGTGTTATAAAAATTTATGATAAATGCGACAATTAAAATCTTTTTATGAATAATTCATGTCAGCGCGAGGGTGAAAATTTAGTAAATTCATAACTGAATGAGAAAGATTAATTTGTTTGATGGTCTAAAAAAAAGTGCGGATTAAAACTGTAAGTATAACGTATTTCATGAAAACATCCAAAGCGACGCGCATTCTATTATTTTTGTAGGAGTAGTCATACGAGTATATGTCTTCATTAAATGTAAATTTAATTAAAACATGTGACGTGATGAAGTCAACGCGCGAAAAAAAAGTTAATAAAAAATACAGTTAATTACGGAAATGAAAGAAAAATAGATTCCACACTTACGTGATTAATTCATTACCTTAATTATTTCGAAACCATAGAATTAGCGGGGAAACTAAACAAATGCAAAGTATTACGGATCTTTTATCATCTGACATCCTATTTTAAATAAATAGTTGACATTTTAATTATTCATAACTAAACAGAGCTAGGGATTTTTTTTGAGAACTGATAATTTTGAAAACTCGAACAGGCGCCTACACTGATAGAAAAGTTATTCTCTATTCATAATTCTTATCACCTCCGGTAAAAATTATGTTGTCATGATAATTTTAAAGAAGTTGTGAATAATTTTTTATAATATAATGCCTGTAAGATTAATGCCCCTATTTCTGGTCAATTAGTATTCATTTCTACTCTCATAGTATTTTTTTCTGTTAAAGGTGCTGTATTTACTTCAATGTTTTGATAGTTTAGAAATACATTTGATATTTGTAATAACATACAAATCACGAAATGAGTAAAAACGGGGACGTGAGCAGAAATTGGGACATCCAGCTTGCCCTATGATTTTAGAACTTCATTTTAACGGTTTAAAAGAGTAACTAAAATAAATTACATTAAAAAATTTTAAATTATAAATAATCATACGCAGCTCGTTAACTTTTTTATTTTATTAATGTAATCTTTCTATAACGAAGTGTGTACTTAAACATATGTATTTTTGTAACTCTGGCGATAATTATGAAAAATTCAAATTAATAAGATTTATTTTTAACACACGAGTCATACACCGCACAATTTATAAATATTTCGTGCAATATAATTTTTAAACATCATCGTCAAATATAGGACTTAATTTGGTATGAAAGTATATCAAAATATAGTCACACTTTATATTCACTTTATATTCGCTCGCTACATTAAATATAAAAAAATGTACATATATAAGCAATTTCCAAAAACAGATAAAATGAATTTTACAAGTAGACTTTATCCTCATACACCGAGCTAATTGCCTCACCTGACTTAACAACGAATCCAGTAATTCCAGCAAATTGCGAAAATCATCGAGGAAAAATTAGCCTCACTATTTATCTCCTCGAAAGCTACCGGGTGAGCCGAAAATGGAGTACTCGCATGGATTTGTCTAATCCTGAAGAGAGGAGTAAGAGAGAGGGAGAGAGGGAGAGAGAACGTGATCGAGTGTAGGATCATTTATTCGTCGATTCCCTTTCCCCGCGGGACCTCGCTTGCGCAACGAGCGGCCATAGTTGCGATCAAGTCGACGAGCAAAAAATTGCTATTACGAGAAGAGAGAGAGAGAGAGGTGAAAGAGTGTTTGAGAGAGAGAGGTAGAGAATCCAGCCGTTTACAGGATAGGATCATCTCTCTCTCTCTCTCTTTCTTCCTCTCTTACTACCTTATTCGCTATCTCTATTGCTATCGCCTACCCTTTCTATCTCTCTTGTTATATCCTTTCAGCTCTCTTATCGTCTTTCTCTTTTGATCTTTTTACTTTTTCCTTCGCCTCCTCTCCCGCGCTATACTTTCTCCGCGTCTTCTCCTTTTCCTTGTTCTCGCGGCAAAAAGTTTTATTTATCGTAAGGTAAAGTAAGAATTTTCTTTGCAGCGCAGCAGACAAAGCGACCATTGGGAGTCGAAATTTATTTCGATATCAAGTGACTCGCTATAAGTTTCATTTTGAAATTGATTCTCGATATTTTTCAGGTGAAATTCATAATAATTTTAATGAATTGAGTTGCTCGTACAAGCAAAAATCTTTTTATTCCGTTCATTGCCTGTTTTATTATTTTTTCCCGCAATTATTTTAAAAAGCCATCCACTTTTTCTATTTTTTGTCGTTATTTTCTCATCTAGCTCGTTCCCTTTTTGTTACTTTTAGGCTTTCTTTTTGCGATCTCATTATCCACTTTACACTTTATTTTTATAGTACTTATTATTTTTCTATTACCTCTATAGTTTTTTCAGTCTACCTTATTGTGCTGTATAATCTGTATCAAGCGATATCTCCATTTTTCCTACGCTTCCATTATTTTTTATGTTAAGCCAACTTATTTATTTCAGATTTTCTTTAGCAAAAAATTAAGTGTTAAAACTGTGCAATGCTTTAAAACATACAGTAGAATATTTTACACAATTCGTATGTATGTCGTAGTCTTTTATTTCCCTCGATCATATTTATTTTTTAAATCTGATATTTAAAGAATATAATATTTTTATTTGTTTACAACTTCGATAAATAATAGGTATACCCGAGATAAATATTTATTTTCAAATTCCGATAAAAAGTTTCGTACTATTTTCCCAGTAAATAATTACTCGTAACATGCCAACTGTTATTCCACCATTCACTCATATCGCTTCCGTCCATGCTTACTTGCATTTTGAACTGTTAATTAGTAACATCATAAAAGTGTGCAAGTCATAGGCACTAAAGATTTACGTATAATGCCCAAATAAAATATATACGTATGATACAGAAGGGGATACTTCCTTGTTCTCGCGTAACACGAGACGGAGAGGGAAGGATGAATGGTCGCACGTTCGCGTCGCCCCGTGATGATGAATGTTCGCACGCGAGTCATTCGGGATTGAGACCCATAAATTTCGGACTATTCCCTCTCTCTCTCTCTCTCTCTCTCTCTCTCTCTCTCTCTCTCTCTCTCTCTCTCTATCTCTCTCTCTCTCTCTCTC
>UELV01083518.1:0-10601 GCA_900490015.1 Megastigmus stigmatizans | reverse complement strand
GGGGGGGGGGGGGGGGGGGGGGGGCATGCAAGGGTGTCAATATATGCAGCCCAATTTGACAGTGAGGCGTTCGCTCCTCTGTACAGTCTACATTCGCGAATGATGGTTCGCACACACAAACACAGAGGGAGAGAGAGAGAGAGAGAGAGAGAGAGAGAGAGAATGGGGAGCGCCGGACAATAGATGGGTAGAGCAAATGGCGATGGGGAGCACGAGGAAGGGTAAGGTGTTGCAGCAAACACACACAGACACAGTGGTAAGAGTAACGCACAATGGATGCGCAGTTAGTAAATTACAGAGCGTCGCTATTGCTCCTTCCCTTCCTCCCCGCCTTACTCTCCCATTCCTCCTCTCGTTCTTTCGCATTCATCCTGTAACAGCGAGTCTGCATACCGCTGTATATATCCGCTCCTCTCTCTCTCTCTCTCTCTCTTACTTTCTCTCTCTTTTTCTATCATTTATTCTGTCTTGCGCGCCGTTTCATTTACTCTCGTTGTTGTTATTTTGTCGTATCTTTCACCGCACTGTCTCCAGCTATTAATTTACCTTCCCTTCGATTTTAACTATCGCCAGACACACATTACGCACACACACACGCGACTATTATACTGCAATTCATTAGGAATTGCAGCAGCGGATCCGCGCAGGATTTGTGACATAATATAATATCTGGCAGTTATACGTTTATTAATTAACTCACCTCACACGGGATTCCCTCCATATTTGTACAATTTTGTAATTACGTATATTCGCGTGCACACATTTGCTCACGGCCTTCCGACTTGCCTAAAACAAATATAATATCCAAACCGCTCGATCCTCTTTTCCCCTCTTCTTCTTATTTTCATCACTTCGTCAAGTTCCATCTCCTTTTTTTTTCTCCCTGTCGTTTCATAATTTCCTTTGGTGTATCATTCGAGCTCCCTACGTCTACAACTTTTTACGCTTTGTCTCATTCCATTCCTTTCTTTCAGCAGTTTCATACTGTTGTTTGTTTTCCTTGCAGTTTATCTCTGTCCCTCTGCCTGTTTCTCCACTACGCAGTGATGCGAATCATCGCCATACATGCAGTGATGCGAATCCGCGCCAGATATCGTCCATGCGAATGTGTATACATATAGCCAGTGTCATGAGAGCTACGCTGATTCGCCTACGCGCACGGCTCAATGACGTATCCTCCATTCATTATTTTCGTCCTGCGCTCAGTCTATTTATTTAACTTGCAAACCGAACCTTTCAAAATTGGCTTTATTACATTGCAAATGAATATTTCCAGATAAAATATTGTTTACGATCTTCACGTACAAAGTAGATTACGGAACTGACCAGGAATGAAATATATTATGAAGGTTATTCAAATTTATACTGGTGAAGCAAATTGTAGAAAATAAATAGATAATTTACTTAGACTTGCTGTATGAATGATGGAGTACTTACGCAGTCAGAATAAATTCTCATACAATGTGTAAATAAAGAAATGGACTTTTACTTCTTTAAGAACTTAAGTTTCCTCTTTCCATAGTTTTCACTGTAAAATCTATACTATCCGCGATATTACGTAATATAAAATTACTAAGTCCATGTATCATAACAACCTTTAACTTCCGTTAGAGTTTTAGTACGAAGCAATTTGATTGCAGTAGCATAAAATGTTTCTGAAATCTCAGCTTTCATTCTCGCTTA
The DNA here is from genome assembly GCA_900490015.1 of Megastigmus stigmatizans. Lineage (NCBI taxonomy): Eukaryota > Metazoa > Arthropoda > Insecta > Hymenoptera > Megastigmidae > Megastigmus > Megastigmus stigmatizans. The sequence continues at coordinate 8,918 of UELV01083518.1, read as the reverse complement.
TTGATTAAAAAATTTCCTGCGACCCGACTCGCTGTAGTAGGGCTCTAATAAAAAAACATTCGCAATTTCAACGAGACAGATAACCGTTCCATATACACTACGCTGTCTGTCTAGCGTTGGAGTGGAGGAAGGGAAGGAAAGTCTTTGTTCGCGCGACCCAACGAGTCCGAGAGTTTATTTACGCGATCCGCCAGACTCCCCCGCAACTATAAAGGCAATAGTTAATGTTGTTTATTGCAGCGGTCAAACCTCTTGTTCCGGGGCACCTGGCAGAAGCAGACTTGGGCCGCTCGTAAAAACATACGATTCTATAGGGGACGTACAGAACGCGCACGAGCTGCGATGACAAGTTGTGCAAGGAAAAACGCGACGATTCGGAGCTGCCGAGATGCGCGGGGATAGATAGACGGCCGGAGAAAGGATGTTTAGGTATAACCCAAGTAAATAATACTTTGAGAGTTGTCTTATCGAATCACCTGAGACATGCAGCGTGGCCGTAATTATTTCGACGTCGCATTGAGTAATTTCTAAAAATAATACCATTTCAATCATTATAGCTTGTTGTTTGTTATATTGTTAAAAAAGTATCTAAGCACCGCTTCGAGTACACTTGATTCATAGGCATTTCAGAATAAAAGTTCTAAACTAAGATCTCGGAAGCGTCAACATGGTAACAAAACTTAAATTAGCCTGGTTTGTTTGCAGACAATCTTGTTTGATCGAAAGAAAAATTAAATTCTTCGGCAAAGTAAAAGAAGCTGCGGGGAACTAAAAAAAAGTGCGAGAGGAGCGTAATTCTAGGAGGCCAGGCAGCCAGCCGCATAAAATTTGAATACCTTAATGCGAAAAAGTATAAAAACGATACTTCAGCAGTCTTTTTAAGTAGATTCAATAAACATACAGGGGGCGGATGCAAAGTGGAAAGTTACGAAGTTTCTTTTTCAGCGGCGACGGTGAAAGGAAGCGAGGTGGAATAGGAAAGTCCCGGGCAGTTTCGGGTGATACTTAGCGACCATCTCGGGCTTTATCGAGCGTAAAAATATCGCGTCCGCCATCTACTTAACAAAACGAGCTTCTGGCTTCATCCTTCCGCTTCTCTCTATCTTTCTCGTTCCCTCAACAACCTTCGTATATACGACACGCGTATCCTAAGGTAATATGGCTACGCCTCGCTCTGTCGTTGACAGTGTCGAAAACACATATATACGCACATGTGGCAATCAGGAATAAAGACGAAAAAAGAGAGAAGAGCGAACAGAGTTTTTCTGTGGACGCTTGTTTTTGCTGTAAGGCGAATAACGTTTCTTACAGGATTGTTCCATTTTCGGGGGGCTTTGTTGTGGCACAGAAATTAGGGATTTTATTGCGTGCTTTTGATAGTAATGGACTTAAATTCGTTCTTGTTATCGAGGTTTAATACAGTGAGAGAAGGTGTTTACTTAGATGAGAAATAGCGCTTCATTCATATTTAAGGGAATTGCTTGTTTTGGACTTGTTATAAGAGCTTTTATTTTTACAAGCAAGAGCACGATTTTTATTTTACTAGAAATCCTTTTGCTGTGAGACTTTTGTTCAACAAAATGTGGCAAGCGAAGTATAAGTTTTAATTACAAACAATTCACTTTAATCCTAATAATAATTACCATACTTGACATGCTTCTTAATTAAATGCTCCATACAAACAAGTTTCTCTTCGATAGTACAAAATGTTGCATCGTATACCGGAGACCTCTTTATAAACACCTCTAAGCAAGTTTTCCGCTTCCCCATAACCAGTTATATATAAACATGAAGATCGCGGACTATCGCTTATACTTTTATACGCTCGATTGATTCCAGTAGGCGATACGTACGATGAACCCTCGTGCGAATCTGTGTGCAGTCTACGTTTGAGCCACATATACAGCCGATCAAAAATCAGTCCTATTCAAAAATCCTTGATTTTTCAATTACAGGATAAAATTTCAAGTAATCCAAATAATACAGCAGGGAAATTGATGGGTTGGCTCGCACTGCACATATGAGTACAGAGAAAGGGAAGGATAAAAAAAGAGGGAAAAAAATTGTACGTCCACACGTCGATCATCATTTAGCTCGGCGAAAGGGGCAAGGTCAGGGACTGTCGGAAGTATACGGCTGCCAATCGATCGGACTCATCAATTTTGCAGAGCCGTTCACCGCGTAGGGAGCGAAACTCCGCGGACGCCCTTTCATTGCCGAGCGACTTTCCTCTTTAAGATTAAAGTGTACGCTCTCTTGCAAAAGAGAGACAGAGAAGCAGTGAGAGGAAGAAAGAGTCATTTCTATTTTCACCGATGGCCGAATTAGATTCCTCGAGGAATACTTTTGTGCTGGAGTTAACTTTTTACTGCTCGACGTTGATCCTTGGCACAACAGATTTGACAATTATTGGTATATCTTTAAATGATTTTTATTTATTACTGAATATATAAAGTTTGCGATATTTTACTTTTCATAAAATTTAAAATGTGGAATAATCACTGTATATCGAACTGTAATCGAATATGCATTTTATTCATGCATATTTACAGATCGATGCCTCTTAAATCTGGCATCATAAATTAGAATTTTTAAAAAAAACAGCAATTATATTCGATGTTTCGAGAATACGGTATATACAGACCGTCCTAATTTGAAATTCAGATTTCAACTTCTCGGACCAAAAGTTACGTACTAAACAACTGCAATAAGAAAAAAAATCCCCCTCCACAATGTAGATAGTTTTAAAAAATCCATCAAATTATCAAATCGATAGTTTTATCAAATCTGTTCAAGCTTAAATAAAAGGAACAATTAAATCAGCCAACTTCCCGGGATTTAAACTAAGTATACATTAACGACTAATGAACAAATCGAGGCCGCGCGGCTCGCGGTTTAACGAAGAAATATGATAATCTATGAAATTTCCCAGTCCCGCCAGAGATAAGCGATGAAAAAAGAAGAAAAGCTGTGGGAGAAGTCGGAGCGTGGCGGGGACTTAAAAGCCATCATAAATAAAGTTAAGTTTGATTGCGACGTTTCCAGTCGGTGCAAACGCGCGCACCAGATCCTTAAAGCTAAGGTAAACGAGTAACGAGCAGCGAGAGAAACGAAAAATGTAGGAGCTGAGAAGGAAGGCCATAGACGGGCGGAGAGAGAAGGGGCAATGAAAAAAATCGGGGGAAATAAAAGCCAGGCCGGAAGAGTAACGCCTCTCGCATTTTTCACGGTGTCACGGCCACGGGGAAAAGAAGGAAGAAGAATGAAGAGTCGGAGGTGAAGGAAAAGGCGGAATAAGCCCGAGGCGGAAGGGCATCCGCGAGGAGAGGATGCATCTCGAGAGTGTGAAAGTGAACGAGCGGCGATTTAGGAAGATCCTAAGGCTGTGAATGCGTTTGCGCGTGTGAGTATGCGAATGCGCGAGTGTGTGTGTGTGTGGGCTCGCGGGGATTCAAAATGGAGGTAATAAGGCGTTCATCGTTTGAAACGTCATTTTCAATGCCAGATGCGATTCCGTATGCTATTCCTCAGCTGATAACTCGTTTATTGTTCGAGCTGCCATTGTTATTTTGATTTATATTAGTCGATTAATTTTTATGTTGCATAAAGCTGAAGTGTGTTTTACGATTCGTCGAGTCACTGCTTTGTTTACGTGTGAAACTGTAGTTACATTTACTCATTCATATTTACTCCAAATCAAACCTAGAAGTGCCGCAAGAAGAAACTAAACCAATCGAGCAACCGCCAAAAAGAAATACGAAGCAGCCACAATCCGTCATTCGTCAGTGCCACGTCATCTCGCAAGGAGGATTTGGAGTGATTCTTTTCACACCGAATTCGCACAAGCCACAAAATACAAGCAGCAACAGCAGCAGCAGCAACAGCAGCAGCAGCAGCAGTAGCAGCTAAAAAGTAAGACAACAGAGACAGAGATACGTCCTTTCCGCCGTATTTCTTGCTAATTACCTCGGAGCCGTTTTTCAACGGCCCCTCAAACCACGGCAGTGCCGCGTTCGCGGAAATGGCATGAAATATTCAAGCATCCGTCGACTTTACAGTGCGCTACAGCGGCTTCTCTCTTTCTCTCCCTGTATCTACGATCTGACTCGGTGCTATTTTACTCCTTTCCTTACTGCCTCGTTTCCTTATTTTTTTCTCTCTCTGATTTGCCGCCGCTAAAGTCCTGTCCCGCCATCGTTCTACACTGTTTTGACTTGGAGCCTCGCAGAACCAATGCAAATGGATTTGAACACTTTGCTTTTGGTATAGCGAGTCTCGAGGATTGCTAAGTGCTCTAAGCCGCACCTGGTGACTATCGTTGGATAAGTAGCGCGAAATCAATTTTGCTTTACGTTGATTTAAACAGTCAGCTTATACTCTGTCAACGACTCTGTGATAATTTAATTGTTTAGGAGCTGAACGGGTATACAGTGTATTGGTAAAGACTATAGAACTATCAATCCGTATTATCAGCAATAAAATAAGCACATTCAAGTGCGCGGAAAGGAGAGCTAAAAATCAAATAAAATAAGTCTCTCTTCCATTCCTTAATGCACCATGAATACCGCTCTTACCGGCGAATAAAAAAAAGGAGAGAACTTTCTCGCGTCAAGAATATGTAAAAAGTAATGCCAAGGTAGTTTGAAAACTCTCGGTAATTGAATGATTCTACAACTTATCCTTCCTTTTTTATCAGGTTCCATTCTTACCTTCTTTTACGGACACTCTTATCCACTTCCGTCTTCTCCTCCCTCTATCGCTTCCATTCCCGCTTCTCCTTTCAGTTTTGCCTCTCTTTCTCGCACGCTCGCTACATTTTTTTAACCCTTCATTTTCGAACCCGCGCGCGCCTTCCATATCGCCATAGCTCTTTTTGTGTAAGAAGATATAGGGAGCATTCCATGGATGGCGATCTACTTTTAAAAGACGAGTCTCGCGAACGCAAGGAACGCCTACGCTTTATTTTTAAGTTTGTAAATTGGCTGTTGTGAAAATGATTACTGTAAAGCTTTCGAGTAATTCTAAAGTGACTTTTGCAGGCTGCACGATTCATAACGCTATTGTCATTCCCTAGATTAGTCTACGTATTCTTTTCATTTTTGACAAAAAGGAATCTAGCGGAATATGCAATTTTCTTCATATTTGCGAATTACAATTTCCTAATTTCTAATTTTCATTATAATTAAAAAATAAACGAATAAGTAATTAGAGATCGGAAAGATGCTAATGGATTGTTTTTAATCAAATTAAAAGGTAATCGGTAATTGTGAGTGCAGAGTAACGATGCACGTGTTCCAATAGACTCACCAGAAGCGGAATCTTCCGTATATGTGTTCGAAGAAAGACGGAGAAGCGAGAGAAGGAGAAGGGGAGTTCACATAGGAGACGCGCCGCGTACAAAGGCCGATAGATGTGCTGAATTAAATGGGAAATCCTCTGCGATTCTCGATTCAGCCGCGGTTCAGAATCGTCGAGTAGCGCAGCAGTGATGGTAGTAGTAGTAGACGTATTCAAGGAGACGCGAATAATACCGCGAATCCGGTACTCTCTCTCTCTCTCTCTCTCTCTCTCTCTCTCTCTCTCTCTCCCTCTCTCTCTTCCTCCCTCCCTCCCTCTTCGATAAAGAGGAGCTGACGTACTTTCCTCGGTTATTCTTCTCCGCTTTTCTGACTATCATGATTTTTCCTACCCTTGCCTCGATTATGCCCTTTTTCGCTTGAGAATCCTTTTTTCTTTTCCTCTTTTTCAACTCGAGCGAGATATTCTTGACTTAGTATTGGCTCTACTTTCCAATGCTGTTATCATAGCTACCAAATACCTTAAATACTCGATCCTTAATTTTATTTTGGATTTGTGAATTACAGCAATAAGTAAGAATCAGAAATTATTTCTAGATCTTATCAACATTAAACTTTTTAAACACCTTTGAAATTATTCTTATTTTTTCTCTCTTTAATCCCTCGAGAATCATGGAGCACTATAAACGCATTTGGTTGCAATCATCCAGCGTGGGATTAGATCTAAGAAAATACGACGATATCGATGTGACTTACCTTGATGAAACGCTTGGCCTTGGTCAGGAGGCCGAGCGTGGTGTGCCTTGACGTTTCTGGGCCTAAGGGCACCAGCACTTTCAGCTTCTCAAGGCAGTTCCTGAGATGGGCTCTCCTGCAACACAAATAAGCCACGACGGGCTGTTTAACATTTGTACGCTCAAATTTCGTCTCAATCGTGTTGCCTCTATAAGATTCACGCGCTTGTGTTGGCTTACAAAATCCCAGGGAAAAAAGTGAATTTGGAGATAGTTATTTTTGGTGCCGCTTAGAGAGTGTATATATTAGGAAAAACATCAAGTTGTAAAATTCATATGGAAAAAAATAGTACTAAGATCAGGAAAGTGTAGTATAAATATAACTGTCATCGCATTTAAACAGTATTGTTCATAAAAATATATGTAAAACGCATCAAATGCCCAAAGGCGAAAATGGTATGAAAAAGAACGCGTAAATAGAATTCTCAATAAAAGCAGCATATCCTCACACTGAACGAACTCAAATTCCCAACGCCATCACGCCGACAGCGAAGCCACACAAAACGTCAGTATCTTATCATCTCGCGAATGGAAGAGAAGACGGGCACAGAGCTCAAATACTCGCTGCTTATGGCCCAAGAGAGGGCATTGTTTCCATTTTCCGCGGAAAAAGCAGAAAGCCTAAATGGCATTGTTCGCATCTCGGGGCCGCCTGATAAATAATACCCGTGGAAAGTTTAGCGATCGAAATTTCCCTAACAATAGTTTTTTGGGGAGCCACGAGCGAGCGAGCGACGCTGAATTATTTCGGCCGGTGCAATCTATTTTCCACGAGAGCGTCACGGAGCTGAGAGGGAAGTGGGGGCAGGATGGAGGGAGAGGGTGGTAGGAAGCGGCTGCAGTATCAGGGACCAACAACGCGGCAGCGAGCGCGGCCGAATAATTTCCGAATGATTCGCGCGCTAGCCATGCCCGTATTTCACGGGTATTTATCGTTAGCGGCGGCGACGGCAGCAGCAGCAGCAGCAGCAGCAGCAGCAGCGCCGCGGTGTGTTCACGAGCCTAATGGCCCGTAATCGCGTCGATAACCTGGATGCTGCTACTGCTGTTGCTATTGCAAGCCTCACCCCGCCTCTCTTCTTTCTCCTTTTTTTTTGTTACGTACGCATAGCTACTCACCCACGGTCTCATCCTCCTCTACCGCGTTCATCTACATTTCTCGCTGGTTGTATTGCGTGAATCGAGCGAGCGAATGGATTGTTGGACTGAGGGATCACTTTGAAGATATAGATTACTTACAGAGAATCGAAATAGGCAAAGCTGTGCCATGTTTAGTACTCATTGTTTTCATACAATTTAATAAATGAAGTGTAAAGTGAAAGAGAAATTTCTTGTTATCGTACAGAAGTTTTATTTATTCACTCAACGAAAAAATCTGTACATGAGATTCTGTCTCACTTGTACGATAGGACACTAAAATCGAAAGGCTCCTATTTTATCTTTTATTTTTAGTGCCGTTCGGGAGCGATTCTTGCCAAAATACGACATGACATCGAATTCGTTTTATTACAGACTTTTATCTCACTTCTTTTCCTGCCATTTAGCCAATTTCCGGCAAATTTCAGAGTTCTGAAACTATAGGAGTGGCAACTATACATTTATAACGGTGCTAATACAGATTTTTTCAACTTTATTTATCTTCAATTAGCTAATTCCAGAAAGCATCATTCAAGGATAAACTTCATAAAATGAATTATTACAGACGTCAAAGTGTATTTATTATTAAACTACATTTAATTTAATTAAATGTAGAGTATTTGCTCCAGCTATTAATAATCAGAAGCATTTGAAGAATGTACCAAATATTATACCATTCGATTTCGTAGGTTGTCTGACTAAATCAAGGTTTAATCTACTGCACAATTAAAGTAAATACAAATAAAAACTTAGATCAAGGAACTGCCTTGAATTGTAATCAATAAAAGAGAGAATCGCGTGCGTATCGCTGCTTTAATTAAGCGTACACTAATAACTATATTACAGAAAAAAACTAAAATATAATTGAAACGCCCTCGTGGCGGAAGAACCATCAATTTCCACCTAACGACAACCATCCATCAGCCGTACTAAAAAAGGCCAAAAAGAAAAGCTCAAGCTCGGACGTAATATAACGCTAGCTCATGTGAAAATTGAAAATTTCTCTCATAATTGCGAACGACACTCCACAGACAGACTCGGAAAAAAGGGAAGTGGGGAAAGCCAACCAATCCCGCCCAAAATCTCCATCGAAACAACCCACAGGGAGGAGAGGGAGAGACAAAAAAGCGAACAGCAGCAGCAGCAACATGCATACAAACGACGACGGAATTCCAGAGTTCGAACTGGCGTCGGCGCGGAAATTGGCAATTTGCAAATATCCCAGCAGACTGCACCCCCCCCCCTGATCCTCTCAAACATCGCACGCGCACAAACGGACACGCGCCATTAGAGGTGTTTAATTATATGTTTATGCTCGGTTTTATTGCCCCGCACGCGCGCTGCCCAGAAAACTTGCCCGGTCAGAAAGAGGGAGACTGAAGGGAGGAGAGGGAGGCTGAAACGCCTAGACATGGCGCTTCACCAAAGCAGCACCGCCGGCCGCCTAGACGAACGATAGTGGTGAGAGGAGCAGAGGCGCGAGGAGAGGACTACAAAATGGCAGAGTGCGCGGGGGTGATAAATTCGGCCGTGGCGCACACGCTGGAATATGAGCTCTGCACTGATGCTGCTGCTGCTGCTGCTGCTGCTGCTGCTGCTGCTGCTGCTGCTGCTGCTACTGCTACTGCTGCTGCTGCTGCTACTGCTGCTACGAGAGCCAGAGAGAGAGGGAGAGAGGGAGAGAGAGAGA
>UELV01083517.1:0-14664 GCA_900490015.1 Megastigmus stigmatizans | reverse complement strand
TATATATATATGTGTGTGTGTCATCGCGGTGTCGGTCTGCGCATCTTTATGCCGTGTGCGTGTCCGCACAGAGATTCGTTATCGCAGATAGTTTTTTTCTTTTCTTTCTGTTTTGCGCGGTATTTCGACGTTGAGGCGGCCGCGCCGTTTAGGCGCATAAATTTGTCTTTATTGCGCTGCTTCCACATTATTTAGTGTGATTTTATTGGGCTTACCCAGTTTGGTTATTTTTTATTAGCTTCTATATATCTGGACTGTCGAATAAAATCTCCCCCCCCCCTCCCCCCTACCGCGAGTGAAAGAGCTCCTTTTGTTTTTTATTTAACGCACGCCAGTCCTGCGCGTTATTTATTTAAGTGCACGATAATAAAACACGATTTTATTTACTCGGAGGGCTATGAGGAAGTCGTAATAACATTACTGTACGAGAGTATAGGATCTTGATTTTGCGATAATGGGTGTTTTCTTAATGTTTCACAAATGGGTTGGCGTAATAAATTTTTTTTTTTTTTTTTTTTCATCAAGGAAATAAAATTGATTATATCATGTGATATTCCAGAAGTAGCAGTTTTGATTTATGTGATGGCAGCTTGTTTCAAAGCTTAAATACAACTTCTATATATTGTCTATAACTCATTTCTTAAAATTCATACGTGATCCTGTAATAAATACATAAACGCAAAGTCATCGTAAACTTTGCCTCTTGTATACGAAGCGGCCCATTCGAAAGCTGTAGCGGGCAAATTTGAAAAGCAGATTTTCGCAAGCATTCCGCCGCCGCGACGGTATGTACATCGGTAAACCCAAAATTTCCCACACCGATGCTCCTCCTTTTCTCATTTCCATCGCGCGGCCCAGCAGCAGCTGCAATGCAGAAACGAGAGAGCCAGGCGTATACAGCAGCAGCAGCAGCAGCAGCAGGAGCAGCCTATATTGGATTTTCGGAAAAGAGCATAGAGGAGCCGCGCGCGTTGTATATAGGAATACCGGTTGTGTGTCGGGCGGGCGCGAACCTAAAAGAAGCGAGCCTTCAAAGGGGCACTGCACGAGCCGCCACCTGTGTATACAGTAACCAGTCCCTTTGAAGGAAATCCAGTGGCTCAGCCTGTGCGTGTGTGTGTGTATGTGAATTGCATAAGTACCAGTGCGTACCATCGCGGCGCGTGTGTGCACCGTTTTTTGCAGCTTAGAGGAAATTTTTCTAGTGCGCCTGCTCATGCTGGCTAAGCTCTTTTTGGAATTTTAATTGAGCAACCGCTCGCACGGGCCGAGAATTAATTAGTTCGCACTTTTTGTTTTTTCTTTTAATTAAAATTTCCCGACCAACTCGACAAATTGATGTATGTGCGGCAAGCAGTTTTTGTTTAATTGTTGTCCGAATTATGGGATTGACCGCGTGCCGCGACGAGGTTTGCGCGCAGGTGTCCGCGAGTCGTAAATCTAACTGCGTGCAAAGAATTATTTATGCGCATCAGCTTTCTAGATATTTTGCGTTAGCGTTTTCTCTGCGGAGGACCGATAAGCATTCGCTTTTTCAATATGAATTATATCGTGCCAATGCTTTCTTTTTGTTATTTCAAGCTTTATTATATAGCTGCACGTATACTTAATGTATTAATGAAATTTTATAGTACTATAAGTATGCGGAAATTGATCCGTAAAAGATGTTATTGAAATATCACGTAGAAATAAAAATTTTCATTCGGTATTTTTATTATAACGATGAGTAGTTGCGATTTTACCGTGCAGACTTTTTTATCGCGATGAATAAAATACCGTTCGCATATTTGCTGACCCTGAAATTTCATTATCGAACATCGCGTAGGTATCTCAAATTGGAACAGAGAAAAACAACTCTTGTACATGCCAATATTTCACGTGCATCCAACATTTATATATCATAACCTTGGCATCTCCAACAGACCGAACGCTCTTTTTCAAATTTAATAAAGCAGCGAGTTAATTAAAAACGAAATCATTCTCGCTCTCTCTAAAAATCAACACAACCATTTTTACAATCCATAGATTACAGTACGTCTCGAGCTGCAACCCATAAGCTTTTCGAAATCAAACCTCTTCCCTCTAAATTATTTCGAGTAAAGCAAACATCTGGAGCAGCAGCAGCAGTTGCAAGTGGTTGAATCTTCAGTAAGTAAAGGGGTCGATTCACAAAGCGCATGCAGTTAGACGTGCCAAGCCGCGAGTCGCGCAAGCCGAGACCAAGACAAAGCGGCCCGGATCATCCTTAAACCACTAAACCAAGGAATACTAACGGCGTCACAGGAGTCGAGTCTCGCGCGACTAGTGTTTTTCCATTAACTCCCCGTGTATGTGTGTGTGCGTGTGTGTGAGTGTACACGGAATATCCAGAGAGATGTGAGGCTGAGACGTAAATATATATATAAGGAAAAAGAGTCAGTCGCGGTGACTCGAGAGAGATAGAGAAAGGGGCAGCAACTCATGATCCCGAGTAGATGCACGCCGCACAAAGCGAAATATATATCGGAAAATGTCGGCTGGCGCTATATATTGCACGCGCGCGTCGACCGCCGGCATAGGGGAAGGAGAGGGGGGAGGATCAAAGTGCAAAGGACTTTTACGCTACGATAAGCGATTATCGGGCGCTAACTGGAAGATGTTCGAGGGACGATATCAAGTCAGCCGGCTCGACTCGGCTCACCTTCTTACCTCTTGCCCTCGAGATCTTCACCTATATCTCTCTCTCTCAGTGTCGGTTTTTTATTGTTCTCTCTCCGATCATGCGCATGACGCGCGCGCGCGCGCGCTGTTGGCGACTTGCTGTAGCGCGACGAGATCTCGCGCCTTATAATATACGCCCTGTAGCTCATATATTGGATCTTTCTTGCTTTCGTCGCACTCTTCCTTTTTGAGCGACGTTTCTTATGTTGCGCCTGCTGTGCCGAGTTTTCTCCTTTTAGGACGGGGACGTCGGGCGGTATAGTGGCGGAAGGAGGGGAGGATTGGCGGGAAGAAGAGGTTACGATCTTTTTGTTGAGACGAAGGCTGCTGGGCTGAGCGACTTGGATTTTTATTAAAAGAAGAGCCGCAGCGCGATACTTTAGCACTTGTGTGCGAGAAGTGGAGTTGTAAAATTTTTAATGAGACCCGATGCGCAAGTGGTAGGTGTAAGTTTTTATTAAAAATAAATATTGCACCAAATATATATATATCTTAAGGCTAGGACTTTTTTTCTGCGAATACCTAGTCTTATAATACTTCACTTGGATAAATTGTTTTCTCCATTTTCATTTTCTTTTATCATTAGGATATAGGGTTATTCTTTTTTCTTTTTTTACTAGATTTTATTTACAAATATAAAGTACTATACATTCGAGTTTACGAGAAATACAATGATATAGTTTTGTTCATTAACGTATTGCATTATGCGTTATATTGCGTATACATTATTAGAATGGCTACAGCTAAGACCCGCAACTTTCCATCGCAGCGAAATACGCGTAAGAACATTGTACATTCTTTCTGTATATTTCATTGCTCGCGTTATACGCTAAAATTTAATTTCAAACGGAAATTTATATAGCTTCGTCGTAAATGAGTCGCTGGCCCACAATATAAAAAGCCCTTTCCACATTGAATAGTGCACAGCTTATCATTCCAATGCAAGACTAAGTTCATCATGCAATATACACACAGGAAAATCTGTGCGCCCACACTTACGTATACACACACTGCAGAAAGAGGGAGAGAGAGAGAGAGAGAGAGAGACTGCATATAGCAACGCCGTTTCTTCAGCTCTCGCGCCAAAATCTAATTCGAGACTTTGAACGCAATTACAGCCTGTCAATTAGCCGAGAGGCGCGTGCTGCAAAAAATAAGGCGACGACGCGCGGGCAAGTGTCTCGTCTTGTCCTGCGATAAAGTCGTTCGTGGAATGAGGCGAATAAAACCCAGTTGCCGTCGAAAAGAGATGGAGTGAGTGAGAGAGAAAGAGAGAAGCAGTAGTCCGTATACCTTCAAGAATGCGATTCTCTTTCAATAAGTAGTCGCCGTTAAGGCTTGAGAGAAGTTTACGGGGTAGCGATAAACGTTTGTTCTTCGCTCTTCTTCTTTTGCTCTATTATTAGCTTTTCTGAAAATCTTTTTCCTAATGATGCTAGCTATTAGTGTATATTAGGCCGATTGAAAACGTGATCATTCAGGCTGAAGAGATCGACGAGGTTTGAGATAAAAGGGTATAGAGATTTGATTAATAGAATAACCACTTGTTAAATTGAATGGGTATATCTGCTATTTAAAAACCTATTACATATGAATAATTTATACTACTTCTCTAAAGTATCAAATAACGCCCGATGTCGATAACATGCAAAACACGGATTTTGCCTTTCCATAAGATTTTAATTTTAATTATTTTATTTTATTTTCATTACATCCCTCAACACTTTTTAACAAATAAAGTTGTTTAAATTTTTTAATATTCTCATTCTTGCATTGAAGCTTATACGTATATAAAGATTGTAATGAAATAGCAAGCACCGATTGCACAAAGCAACGAATCTCGTGGTCCCGCATGACGAGAAGAGTCGAGGCCATCTTTCAGGACTCTTTGTGCCCGCTGACCCCAGGACGGCAGCGGGAGAAGCTCTTGAGTCATTTCTGCAATCGTGCGAGACATTCGGCTTTTTGTGACGATGTATATACAGGCACACCGATTCACCCACCTATTGTGCATCGCGACCGAAGCGCAATATGGTCAGTGTGTGCCGGGTGCCTCTCTTTTTTTTCTGCTACACGCATATTCCGTTTTTTTTTTACGTGTTTACGAAAAGCGTCCATTGTGCCGACTTTTTTACCCATTTTTTCTGGGTAGAAAAGGAGATGCTTTATTGCGAGTCAAAGTATGAATGGAATATTGATTAGTTTGCATGATTTTCTGTATTTTTGTGCATCGAGGAAAAAGTTGTGCCGGTATTATAGCTTCTGCCGCTTATTGGATGGTAGGGCTCCAGCACAGTTTGCGACTTATGTCGCACATGAAAATTTCATTGTGGCGCAAGGGACCGTTTTGACAAATGCAACCTTTACGCATGAAATGATAATGCAGAATGATGCGGGCGAATCACATTAGGCGAGAAATATGAATATTTCCGATTTTTTCGAATGAAATGGTAGACACGATCTTTGCTTGGTTTGAATGACGTAAGTTGCGGATGCAATATTATTTACAAACTAAATGTTTTCGCTCGTATTTTTAAATAGTCAAAGATTTATTAAATTTAATAATTATAAATTAATTAAAAATATCAATTCATAAAACATAATGAAAATAGATTTTTTGCCGATTATGCGACAGCTAAAAGAATATGAACAATTTATTCAAAACCATAGATCACAATAAAAATATAATATTATTTTTTATCAACATTTCGATACTTTTTTGTCGATTTGAAATATTTTTTATTGGAACGTTAAATAATATTCACGTTTAGTATAGATATTACTATTGGTTCCTTATTTTGAAAATTCTTACTATATATATAAACATGATTGTTACATAAACGAAGATGAACAAAAATAGAAATTTTATAAAAGGTAAGAGCGCGTAAATGCGACAACCGAATCGTTTAATAAAGTCGAACCTAATGAATTAATTCAATCGTTCCCTCGAAACTGACGTCTACTTAAGCCATGTAAAGTCGTTGGAATCGAGGCCGTCGTGTCGAGTCCCTCCTCGCCAACTAAAAGCCTAACGCGTGCTCGTACAAATTCCAGCGATTTCATTTTGCGACGCCATGGAAATTACGCGCGCTCGGCGATTTGGAGACGCGTTTTTTCTCCCTCTTTCTCTCTTGCGTCGAGACTTTAATCCGGCGACTTTCTCGCACGAGATGGGCTCGTTTTGGCGCGAATAAAATCGACGCTAAGGTGTATACTGTCACCGATGCGCGCGTTCGCCGTTTTGTAATTGGACCGTTGGGATGAGCGCGAGCGTGCAAGGGAAGCTCGTGTGTGCGGGTGAGGATAGCGATATAAAAAGAGAGAAAAGCAGCGGACCGCGGGGATGGAAAAGAGTGAGAAATAGCGCTGCTCGTAATGGCTACGACTACGGCGGAATTCGACGAGCGCGGGCGAGCTTTTATTTTATTACGCGAAGGGCGTAGCGGCGATTGGATTGAAAAAATGCGCGGCTCGCAATTGGGAATGGCGCGAGTTTAAATTCTTCGTTGAGCCTTGCTGTAAGCCAAATTAAAGAGTACGACGACTCCTTTATTGCAAACAGCAGTTCTACTGCCTGTGGAATCGATGTAAGCGTTCTTGTTATCATGTATTTAATTGAAAGCTTCAATGTTACTGGCAGAATTATTTCGATCTTATTTGTTTTTTTTTACTCGACAGTAGTAGTACACATGAAATAGTAATCAAAAATCAAAAAGTTTATGTCATGGTTTTTAAAAATATAGATAGTAGATAATTGGAATTTGTTACAACGTAAGAATTTGATAAGCAGCAAGAAGTAATTTAACACTGACGATTTCATTGAAATATACGCTTATACAAACTATCGAGATTTTCTTATGTTGATCGACTGAAATCTTTTATTACATATATAGGGCAAGGTGGGGTAACGATTGTCACTTAACTTTAGCTACTTGATTTATAACAGCTTTAATTTATTTAATCCATACAACACTTTCTCTCTGAGGAAGCAATTTATGAGTAGGGCCCAACATGATGGGGCTATACTGGTATATGCATTAAGAAAAGAAAAAAAAAGAGAAAGATATGTACTTGCGATAAATTCATAAAAACGTCTTGAAATTTTCCTCGTTCAAATGGTTGCCTGAAAAAAGCCAGATTCAAATAAAAAAATCGAAAATAAAATTCTCGATCGTGATAAAAATGCAGACGTAATAAAGTGCATAACCAAACTATTGTAATAAGGAACTCAAGTTCCACTGCGATCATTGCTCATTAAAAACGTTTCAGAAATTTAAATTAAAGAAGCACATGTTATTGTAACCTCGATTGTAACGCGTTGATTTATTTACAAATAGAATACTACATGGTGCGAAATGTATAACTTACTTATACTTATAAGAAGAATTATTAAGTATAGTATTAAGTGTTGAAAAGGCAGTTGATAAGACAATAGCTTTTGAGTAATGAGATGCTCTATCTGAATATCTAAAATTTCAGAAACCGATGAGACAAGCTTCTTTTGCAGAAATCGATTTTAGCATAGGTAACTACTTTAATATTATGTAGACATTATATTCATATAAAAAGCTTATTTGAATTCCAAAGGGCATAAAATATGAATACCATCACTGTGATTAAAATAGGTATGCTCTTATTGTGAAAATAACATTTTAAATAAGATATTAAATATTTAAAAGACTTAAGGTACAATATAAATTAGACTTAGTAATAAAAATGTTTAAAAATTTATGTCAAGGAATACATTAACACAATCAATATTTGTCGTGTATATATATTGTCGGTTTGGTATGAAGTTTATATTATCTCAAATTTCAGTTTAGAAAAGGTTTTATCTCATGAACACGGTTTTTTCGAGTCGACGTTATTAGTAATTGTATAAATGTGAAATTTTATATGAAAAATCCCTTTGGTGTCCTTGCGAGCAAAAATTAATTTTTACGAAAGAAAAGGTCATGATTTAATATTTCTGTAAGCGTTGATTCTAAAGAATATTTTGAAATGTTTCTTAAAAATTTTTCATCTCCTAAATATCCCGCGTCATTCGCTATACTTTGCAGCAAAAAAAAATCTGAAAATATTTTGTTAAAATCAGTGCAACAAATTGTCCAGTTTTAACCTATTAATTAAAAAGCTTTACTTTTATACATATATAACTTCTTACATTTGAGAATCTAATGGCCCTGGATACGTCCGGTATTGAAATTCTAAACATAGCTGAACTATTTACATAGAAAAAGAATAGCCCCGTTGCTCCCTAAACCAATTAAAAAAATTTCCTTAAAAAATAAATTTTAAAAACTAGAAACGTTATTTCGCTCTAAAAAAATATGCCCAATAGATTTTAATGTCTAGTTTCAATTCATTCAATCATTCTATGCAGAAAATTGACTCCCTTCGTGATTGAAATTACTATACAAACAAATGAACGGTTTATCTGCAGCAAACCAATCCCAATAAAGTGTACTTTACCGAGACAACATCGTGTAGAACTTACATGAGTTTTCATAATTTCAGTAGCGATATAGCATGCGTTGTGTTAATTGATTGTAACTCGCGTTCGATGCTATCTACCTCCTGCGGGGCTACGAGCAAATCGTCGCTGAACGTGAATAATTAAATCGAGCGGCAATCGGAGAACTTCCCACGTCAGCTGGTACGTGCCCCGGTCTCGGCTCATCTTTTTTACTATCAGATAGTGAGTCGCGTGCCAGTCATGTACTCACGCGCATAATTACGCGCCGCACCGCGGGAGATAATATGCTAACGAAATACGTGAGCGGTTTAATGTTATGTGTGAATCTCGCTGGATATGAATTCTCTCCTCGACAAAGTGACTAATACTTCCGAAATTTTTCCCCCCAAAAATTTCCGACTTTATGAAATGAGCTCGTATAACGTTTTAATAGCTTTTAAATTATTAATGTTTATTGTAATGCAGATTTTCATGATAATATCATTTAGTTTTTCTGCATTTAGGAATGGTAGTGACAATAAATTACTCTCGTTTCGGGTGGAAATACCATTAAATTATATTTAGGATTAAAATTGAAACAATAGTTTTAAGTTATTAATATTTTAAAATGTAAACTTTCTCTCTTAAAAGTATTAATAGTATTAAATAAATACGAACAAAAGGGAATACAATACATAAATTTTAAAGGGCCAAAATAAACTATGTATGATCGTGTAAAGGGTTACTTTAATCGATAGTTATACGGCTTATTGTAATTATCAGCATTACTTAAAAGCTATATATGGTAGAATAAACCTCTATACTGAGATTCAAAATGCTTAAAAAAAGCATTACAGGTATAATTACAATTCAGTGATAATTATACCTATCGGAATATAGAATAAACTATCTGCTTGTATTTCCATATTAGCCCGTAATATAACCCATAATCTCTGTATACTTACAAGAATTAAAAAGAAATTAAAACAAATTTATAGAGTAGGTGATAAATCAATGCTATGATTTTTTTAATATTATGAAATAAACCGATAGGGATTTTAATAAGCTAATTAACGACTTGAAATTCACAAAGAATAATAAACCGCGAACAATTCATCGCTTTGAGTTACCAACCGGAGACGCGCGTAAGAGGACTGAAAGGGATAAATAACTTTGGCGCAGGGAATAAGGACGCAAGTCGAGCTTTCGCCGAGGAAAAAGGCAGAGAAGAGAGACAGACGCTCGTAAAAGAGGCCGCTCAGTCGCAATAATTAGTTTCGCCCGAATGCCCAGCCACTGCGGCGCTTTTAATTGTTACCATTAAAATGCTGAGCCGCCGGCAGTCGTGCGCGAAAAAGAAACCTGCTACGCCCGCTGGTAATGGAGGCAGATAAAACGATCCACCCTTCCCCCCATACCCGTTTTGATCGAAAGATGCGCCCATAATCTCTCATTCTCTCTGTCTCTCCTAGATGAGCTTTCCCACTTCGTTTTCATTGCTGCTTTCATGGCCTGTGTATTTTTTTTTGCGCGCTGTTTATTGCCGCGGTCTGTTTTATTTTTATGAAATGCCAAATGCAAGATTTTGGATGCGAATTATTTGAGCTTTGTTTGTTGAAAATGTACTGTAGGAATTGCACTAAAACTCTCAAATACAACTGAATAACACTTATTTGTATTTGAGGGTGCTAGTATAAATATGATATTTATTTTTAAATATAAATTTATGAATAATATTATTTAAAAAACATAAAGGAATGGCACTATCCATTACTGAAATTTATATATAACAGTAGGGCAATATTGATTCCTCTTATTAACAACTGTGTACAATTAAGCTCTTTAAGTAGCTATTTATTTTTCCACTGATATTAATAGCGTAAAATGGTATAAAGCAATAGTGCGTATCGTCAAATATCACTTAACTCAAAACGCATCGCTTGAAATCGATTATCTAAAAGATCAGTCCACTCACTGCTCAACCATCCGTATAGTACAAGTTTTCAGTCGTTCTATCAAGATGAGACCCCCCATGGTTTCGTTTTTTGTGTAAAGACTATGCTCGTTCCATCACAAGCTTCTATCAGCGAGAGAAATTTTTCTCGGTTATTCAACCGAAACTTTTGCCATTGCGACTAAATTTTTTGGCTGTTTGTTAAAGCAGTTGCCAGTAAATGTATATATACATTTTTCATTGACAGTAATATTGCGAGAAAACAAATAAAAAAATTGAGAGCAAATGGAAACAAAGGGTGTCTATTGTAGATTTTTTTCATTTTATAATGAGAGAAAGAAATTTGACAAATGCTACGTGCTTATACAGTTTACAGCAAAACGACAAATAATTTTTATATAATGATAAAGTAGAAAAGAAAAATTTGTTATTTCGTACCATTGAAAATCACCTTTTCGACAAATTCAGATTGGTCTACCCGGATAATCCAGCTAAAACAACGATAGCGACAGTTGAATGCACTTGAACCATGAGTCTTCTCGGGGTCAAACGCACGGGCGCATAACGTAAAGCGCGCGCGCACGTCATTCAAAGAGGCGAGAGATATAAATCAGCGCGACGTTACATTGGCTCTTCGCGCACATAGAAAACACAGTTACTTCTGAATCCATTAGGGGATCACTCACGCTTCGCGTCCAACCGCAGCCTATACACATACAAACATATACCTTCCAAGCTCTTTTCCTTCTTTCACTGTACGACTGGACCATGAGGCATGGCTCACAGCTTGGGTATGCGCTATTGTGTACCAAGAGATCGTACAAAAGAAGAAAATACGTGTGTGTCTAGCTCTGCTCCGGTCGATTTGGAAAAATTTCACCGCGATAACGATCGGACGCATGCTCACGATTTGTGTATGTGTATTTTGTAATGATAATGAGCCGCCGCATTCTCGAGCGATGCGTGTGTATATGAGCCATATAGACTCCTTTCGAGCGGAATCAATTTTTTTCCTACGAGCTGCGCTGCAGCTGCGTTTTGTGTGTTTTCACGCCAAGGAAATATTCTTCGAGGGCCTGAGATCGCTATTGTCGGGCCTGTATACATACACACACATACACATGTATATATAATACACTATGACGTGTATGTGGAACTGGACGATGGCTATTGTCAAACACGAATTCGAGCTTATTAATTCGATTCCTGTTATACTGGGATGAGTCAGGGGCATTGGTTCAGTGCGATCGTAATAATGACGATATGAATTGTTGGATTGCTATTCTATCGTATTTCCTGTATAATTGGAATCTGATTTATCGTGGATATATGAATGTGCTTGATTTATTTGCCTACAACATAATTTGACATATTTCAATATTGTAAAAATATTTGTTAATAGATAGTTTTAAAATGACCATAAGAAAATTATTACGAATAATTAAAGTTTGCAATTAAATTCGTAATAGAATTAATCAATTTTGTAGATTAAAACCTAATTTTTAATTGCATACAAAATTTTGCGAATATTATGTAACGTAATCATACCTAATTAGTAATTACAGCACCATGTAATACTCAGTCCGTTTGTCTTGTTGATCTCTACAAATACCATGCAAGAGCAAGCCTGGAATACGTTCGTATTTACATATTAAAGTCATTTATACCATTATGTCCAACATCAATATCACTAATTTTGTTTATCCAATATATATATATATATAGTTACTTTTTACAGATTTTCATCAAAGTTTCATAATTTAAACGCGTTTGTGAACATTTAATTTAAAATGTGTTTAAATTATGACAAGCTATTACAACGCGAAAAATCGAATGAAACGCGTGATGGCCACTGACCTTTCCCCCTGCATTCATTATAAAAAGAAGAAGAAGAAGACGATGCTCATTCTCTTTCGCAGTCATACTTGTATTAGGAGCGCCCTCTCGCCTTCTTTTTTTACGAATAGTTCGTGAAAGATATTGGGATTGAGGGAGGCGAAAAAAGGGAGGCTCGCATCAGAGGCTCTGACTGATCGTCGACCATTCGTTCGAAAAAGATTCCCATGGTCGGGACACGACGATGCTGTTCCTTCCTTTTTTTCCTCGCCTTCGAGGTTTTCGACTCGAGTGCCGACGACATGTGAAGCAGCTCCTTACACATATACATATACGTATACATATAGAGTTGGACGTCAAAATGCACGCAGAGCGGTGGAGATTCTTTGTCACGAGGTGATTCAACCTGCCCTGGAATCGGGTCACGTGACAATGGATCGATTTAGTACACTTGTGCTGTAACTGCGAGGAGCTCGTCTCTGTGTCTTCGGTGTATAGTGTATAAGATCTCATCTCGATCGAACGACCGCTGGTTCTAAGCTCTTGGTATAATGCAAGTGTGTTCCTTCCATTCATGCGGCATAATGGATTATATAATATAAGAAGGATAGGCCCCCATTGATTCTCAAATGGGAGATGTTTATTTAGCGCATGTGAGGGGAGACGCGTCGTCGTCGTCGTATCTCGCCTACATGCGTATATATACCGAGGATTTATAGGCGTTTTTCTTTTCTTCATCGAGCCTTCGAAACAGGGATTAAGGTTTTTTTTCTTTCTCGCCTTTTTGTTCTCTAATGGATGCGTGTTGTGAAAAGTGTGAACTATAATAAATTCGCCGGCGATGGTTTGTCGATTTGGATTAGGTTGGAATATTGAATGGGGATGTTAATGAAATTGCAACAGTTTGATGGATTCATCGATGTAACAACGCTTGTTTAAGAAAACTATCGAGTTCGGAAATTTAGCGTTTAAATGAATTGTTTACATTTTCTATTTTAAGAAAGATATTATTATAATAAATTAAATGATATATACTAGAACTTGATTATTATTTATAATGGATGCTGAATATGGACCGTTAATTAGAATGTGAAAAATTTATATGTAAAATTTATCACGTATAAAATGTAATCAAAGGAAGGTGTTTATAAGTACATATAAACAATATGGTTATTAAAAATCCTGCCGATTTAAAAAAAATACTAAATAGGGTATAAAAGAGAAATTTTATAATTTAGGATGTATATTTGTAGATAGATATGAAATTATTTTTTTTTTACTAACCAATTGTAGATGGGATTTTTGTAAAATACAGCAGTATAACTTGAACTTATGATAGAAACGAAGTTATGGTAGTTATTTATGTTATTCGGTATAACAATACATTTATTAAAGATTTGTTACATATCAATGACCTACACTCGAGGCACGCTCCTATTTGCTTATTCAAATTAAAATAGTTACAGACAAATGGGAGGAATTCAACATCAGTATTGAAATTTTGGGATATGAAAATCGTTGTGAATTACGAACGAAATTTTCGGCGACAAAAATCTCTGTGAATTGTTGATGGAATTCGATAAAACTTGAATTATGTAATATGTACATCGTTAGCCAGACAGTGACAGTTTTTTTCAAAATTTAATCTCTATCTTTATATATTTCATTAAATGTAAGAGCCCGTAAGGTAGGAATCTATCCAACCATAACAGCACATCCCCACAAAAGCAACAAAATTTACATACCTACATTTTCTATGTTGCATAGTAGCACTCATTATGTTTTAAAAGACTCATTGACAATATTTTAAAATACAGTCTACTAATTTATGTAACACCGAACTATTTTCTTATTTGATTAAAGAATAATAATAATAATAATATTAATCATAAAAACGATTATTACTTATATTTTTATGAATATTTATTCATTTATTATGTATTTCAAAGCATACATCGACTATATTGATTATTGAACTTTTTCGATTCTCGATAGCCATAGGAACTCAAATCTTCATCTATACTTCTTCTTTTACATCATTTACTGGATCTCTGTTTTGATGGGCTTATAATACCTCTACTACTGTTATCATTTATGAAATTCCATCTTAATTTTGTTGTGAAATCAACTCCTTCTAGTTCATCGTTTCAATTAATGATTTAGGATACACCTCCTGAAATATTAAAAATACTTATTTAAGATCAACACGATAAGAAAACATTTGTCTCTATTGATGCTACAAGGGCACTTTTATATTAGTAATTAAGATATTAACTTGATCAAAATACTAGGGCACTTTATAGATGCAATGGTTAAATAAAAAAAAATTATTTACTTTTTTTTGTCATCCAACAGTGAGTTTATCCTTCCGCTTAGTCTTTCTTTAAAAGATAATGCTGTAAATGTTCCCAATGAGAAGAAAATATATGACTTTAAGTATACCCTTTCCGTTGTAGGGGAAGATGGGGCATGGTGAGCCTGGCGGGTCAGTTGGGCATTTTAATATT
The DNA here is from genome assembly GCA_900490015.1 of Megastigmus stigmatizans. Lineage (NCBI taxonomy): Eukaryota > Metazoa > Arthropoda > Insecta > Hymenoptera > Megastigmidae > Megastigmus > Megastigmus stigmatizans. Next base: position 212 of record UELV01083517.1, on the reverse strand, counting down.
AAACCGTGAATGATTGTTTGAAAACAAATAGTCACGAAAAAGTATAAATAGATATATTAGTTTCTATATCTGAATATTTGAAATGAAAAAAAAAACTGTTTTGACTTAATTTTATAAAGATTAAATTCGGAGCAGTGAAAAACCAATGGCTCCATTTTTCAATTTGCTGCATAAACATGAGTACATGTCAGATCGGATTGAAACAAAATGAT
>UELV01083516.1:0-10613 GCA_900490015.1 Megastigmus stigmatizans | reverse complement strand
TATATATATGTATGTATATATAAAAATATGTGTATAGTGTATAAAACTAATTTATGCCTTGACATCACGTAGACAACTTGCAATTTATGTAAATAAATGATACCTGCTATAATACATTGTTGATTTTGTCCAAGGTATCATTCATTCGTATGAAAAATCACGTACGTACCTCGATTAAGGCAGATCGCAGTAACGATTGATTTCTCACTTTACCTAAAAGTTAATAAGGTAAATTATCTAGTGCTTGGGCACTTTTCTATTATCGATTTGTCAAATGTGTTTAAACACTGCAGGAATGTCAAATCAGTCATACGCGTACGAGTACTAGATCACTTACCTTGCACGGAGACCAATTAATTGCACGAAAGAAACAGAAGTACGTATGAACATGATTCAGTAAGCCACTCTCGCAACTTTTTAAATATGGTATTGTGCGCTTTTAGCACTGAAAATGCAATATATTTGGTCCATTATACACAACGGAGCTCAGGCGCTAAAGAATTTATATTAATCGCACTTTATTTGCTTAGACACCGAATCCCTTTATATCTACGTTGTCTACATACGTCCTAAGATCGCTTATCTATACATAAATATTTGAACATAAAAAGGGTTTTTATGTATTATTTTTACGATTTCCAATGCTGTGCTATATGTACTTAGGTTTTCAAGTATTTTCATTATTATATTCATTCAGTATTTAGTATGCGAGTAATTTGAATAGATATTTATTTTCAAAGTCCATATACCTAGATATTCTATATGTATAAAAATTAAAATAGCATATACAGTATAAATTTGAGTCTAGTAAGAACCAAGAAAAACTAGTTTCTCTCTTACATTCTTTATGATTTTTTAATATAGTTGTGATTCGATTACAATATTCTAATATCATGGAACTTCAATAATTTAAGATAATAGTAAAATCAACATAATGATGCTCTTATAATTTTATTAAGGGAAGGTCGGAGCCAGAATATCGCTCATTAGTCGTCAATTTATATAAGAATAAATTAATAACGCTGCCTAAGCGTCCTGGGGCAATGTAGCCGTAGCCAATACAAATATAATTGTGCATTTCTACGTGTCATTGGCACTGCACTTTTTCCTGATTCTTGGAACTTTCGATGTATAAAGATTCTCCTCTCGACGCCATTACTATTGTGCATCGCGAGTTCCAAGAATCAGGAAAAAGTGCGGCGTCAATGTCAAGGTATAACTGCTTAATCATATTCGTATTGGCAATTGCTATGATGCTTCAGGACTTTTTGACGTGGTTATTGTTTTGTTTTAATCTAAATTGAGGACTAATGTGTGAGATTCTGATTCCGACCACCCCTCTATATTCCAGTATAGAGTCAATTAAGTAATCGAACAAAAATGAATAAAATAATTACAGTAATATATATATATAAATAAATAGATTCTTGCATAAAATGAGTGCTTTCAGCACAGATTGAAGTCATATAATAGTACATTGTGCAACAAGTGCGAGAAGCAGGCGATTTCCAACGAGTGTGAAGTTTGTCGCCCAAGCGAAGCGAGGGTCACAATCACACGAGTTGGAACTCACCTGCTCGCACGAGTTGTACATATTATTTTTTGAAACGAGTTGCGATAAGTTTGACATATTGTTCGAGGAACCTGTATGAGCAATCGGTCAGCCCACTCCTGGAAAAGTGGGAGAACCGGCTACTTCTCACACACTTTTCTCGAATGCGAAGTCGAACTTCTCGCAGTGTTCCGAAAAAGATTTTTTCACACACCCGGTGCAAAACTCGACTTTTGGTACGGCTTGCAAAAACAGTCAATTTAAGTCAAATTATGCTTCCGGTGTGTTAATAGTATACGTTACACGGGAGCAAGGGTTTCTCGTCCGAGTCGAATTTGTCGCCCAAGCGAAGCGAGGATGACGGGAATCGCCTATTTTGCGACCTAGTAGCATAATATTTGCAACGCAAGCTGGAATTGGCGTTTTTCAAATACTTTAAGCGAGCCTATAGTGTTTTTAGACCGACAAACGTTTTTCAATTTTTATCCCTGCTAAAAAACATTTAGGAAATTTTTAGGGAAATCAAATACAACGTTTACAAAATATGTTTTTATCTTATATTATTTTATATTATTTTATATTTACATAATAAAATCTAATATTAAACAAATATCTATATAATTTTTTTACATTTTAGCACTAACAATCACATTCTTTTAATTTTTAGAAAATTTTGTTCTTTATCTGTACATTCCATAAGCCTTCTAATAAAGAGTAGCTTAACATATACATATAGGGGATACGACATGATTAAATAACCAAGACAGGGAGCGCCAATAGTAGTGTTACATGGTTTACGTATTATTGAAAGTATCTTTTTTGCAAAGAACTATTTCATTTGACAGTGTCAACATAAAAATTCCATTAGTTTAATTATTTATGTATACCGAATTTCAGAGAAGATCACAATGAAAATAGACACGAAAATTTTTATCCGAGTGGATGAGGTGATTATGGATGCATATTCGATGTTCATAATCAGTTATATAAACGTACATAAAAAACATTTGCATAAGAAAATAAAATAATAGAAACAAAACATCAAACAAGTTTGAGCGCTAACTTTATGCTGCCGTATTAAAAGTGCACAATATTATCTATTATGAAAGCTGAAATTTTATGTTGTCTATGTACTAAAATTAATACTTGCTTCAATTGGAAGAGCTTTCTACACTCTTTGTGTAATAAATTTTTCTTCGTGGAGGAACTGAACTTTATTTAATAATTAAGGTTGCTTATTAGATTAATCATTATAGCTAACTAAGCATAAATATATAAGTATCGGTACAATAAAATGTATTTCACTGCCTCGTTCTCCAGATCAAATATGTAGTGACGTCAAGTCTGGTCATCAGATTTCAGATATCAGACTATCATCGCAGAGTTCAAAGTAAGACTTTCGAGTCCCTCTATAGATAGTGCCTTCGCACCTGCTCCCACGGTCGACTCTGCGCTCCCGCCACTATGTCTATCTATGCGTTGCACGCCACTGTGTTTTCCATTGCTTACCAACATATTTATTATTTTACATAAGGTAAGTTTTAAATAGTATACCGTCTTCGCAGAAAAGGCACCACAAAGATGAAAAAAAAAAAGTAAAGCGGAACAAAACCTCGACATGCTTAAGCAATTCGCGCAGCATTACGGCGTGCCAATGCCGAAAAGATTCTTTATAATGCCAGCACTCGACTTGATGGATAAAGGCATAGCTGATGCCTACAAAAAATATCTGAAATTCTCCTTTGGGGGCACGCATTCTAAATTTAACTTTCTCCCATTCGGATTGTCCATTGCATCTTATGTGTTCACGAAGTTATTAAAACCAATAATCTAATTCTTCAGATCAAAAAGTTTAAAGTCTGTTGTATATATAGATACTTCTTTATTAATAGGAAAAAAACGGAAAACGAATGCAAACAAAATGTCATCGCTACAATATTAATATCACTGAATTTGTCATAAATAAAGAAAAATGTGAACTAGTACCAAAAAAGCAATGTATAGTTTTAGTTATGAAGTTTACTTAGCAGAAAGACAAAAATAAAAAATATTGAAACAAAAAAGTACTTAATTTTTATCAGAAAATGTCTTGTAAGATACGAGAGCTAGCTCAATTCATGGGTATGTTGATATCAGCATTCCATGATACAAGATACAGTATTGTCGAAGTTCAAAGTCAAAAGTCTATAAGTACGACTCTATTTGGGACCCGGAAATGGTAATAAAAAATATAGAGACACATCGTCCAAATGAAAAAAAATTTCACTCTCTATCATCTCAATATGTTCATGATACAGAGTAGTAAGTTCCCACATGTAATTAAGCGTGTAAAGTTCCCCTTGTTTCTTTTCAAGGCCTAATTTAAAATTGGAAGTGAAGAATAAATGTAACCATGAAATTGTAACAAAGTTCTAAACAACTACATATTTGATCTAGAGGACGAGGCATTAAAATAGAATGGAACGATCGAATGAACTTACCTGTAAGCGAAGTCCTGATCGTAAATGTGTGAGTTCGTACGACTAGAACAAACAGAGTTGCAATTTAAACACTGAAATATAATGGAAGGAGCGCAGTGGCCACCGCGGGATGAGGGCACCATCTAAAGGGGCTGAAAGTCTTACTTTCAACTCTGTGGTGATATAGATGAACATAGCATTGGATAACACTCGACTCAATGAAGTATAAAGTGATGCAGGCTGCATTTGCTGTACGCTCTGGAGATAATTACTTGGTACCTTATGGAATAGAGTGTGCTCCGATGCTGTAGATGAAGTAGGACGAGGCAGTTCACACAATTACAATCGGCCCTTTACTTACAGGCAAGTTCGTTCGATCGCTCAATTATCCCGTACTTTTCTCTCTCTTTCTCTTTTCCTATTCAAAACTGTCACTGTTACAAATAAAAGTTTTTTTAGATTGTATATTATAAACCTGCGGTTTTTATACAACATTAGTCATATTTTCATTATTAATAGTAAACTACTAATGGGTTTAATAATTTATATATTTTTATATTGTACTGTGAATCAAATGGACTTATTTTGTATAGCTTAACCGCTTCAATGGCAAGTGTCCATTTTTTTATCAACATTTGACGCTATAACTTTTTTTATGTCAATGGCTTAAAAAAACTTTAATAAATAATATTTTCAATAAACTGAATACTAATTTTTCAGAAAACGTATAAAAAGAATTTTAGAAGCTGTTATTAGTCTCATTATATTTGTCAGAAAGTTTATCAGCTTGTAAGCTTAAACATTGATTTTTAGTCGAGACGATTTTTTGAAATCAAGGAATCCGAATTCAAAATTTTTACTTTTAAACTACGAATATATCTTCTGACGACGGTTTTTGATTGATAAGACTTAGGACTATAATCAGAAACGTTATATTCAACAGTTTTTCAGGACGTTTACGTAAAAAGCGTCTAAAATTGAGAAAAAATGAAACATGTCTGTAAATGTATATAACAATAAAAGTTTACTTGTTATTAAAAGTATCACTCTTTGAAACGTATAAAATTGATGACAGGAATCCTGAATTTTTACTTCAAGAGAATGTTCTATAAAAGTTTTGATTTAAAATAAAAATTTTATCAAAATCTTCTCGGTGCATTATATTCTTGTAAAAAGTAATTATTTCTGAAATGTTATCAAAATTAAAGTGTACGTACCAAAATAATAAGTTTAAACGAGCTGTCCCACTACTATTTATTTCTTGTATATAACTATATTCGGTATATTATATAAATAATTAAATTAGAATAATATTATAAATTTTGAAAATATTATCTAATATTTTAAATATTTTTTTTTCACATTTAATAAATTATTATACTATTTTCTTCATTTTAAGTTGTTGCATATATGTGCCTTAATCCGAAAGGAGATTAAGTGTCAGGATATTCCAAAAAAGTCAGGTTTACGTTGATAAAGTTGATATCAAATAAGTAATGCTTTCAAATTGTAAAATAAAGAATATTTAAATTATTAAACGACAATTAAGTGTCATTAGTAGTTGTCCATTGACAAAATATTTTGTACTTGCCACAATTTATTATTATTCGAAGATTTTTTACATTATTGGACACTATTTCTTTATAAAATGGTTTTTACATTCCTAATTCCTAAGCGATCAAATAAGTCTTTTTATAGATAAGGTATTAATTCTATTGTAAGAGGTTCATTCGTAAAAATATTTTAGCTGCATTTATAAAAAAAGGAAACACACACGTGACAATATAATGACAGTTTGACCAACGTATAATTTTAATTCAGATAAAAAAATAAAATAGCAATTAATCAATACAAATATATTATTGAATTTATATAATGATTTACATAAATAAGGCACATTTTAAGGCGAAAAATCAGATAGCATTATGCATGCAAGTTTTAGAATTCATATTGCACAAGTTGAATATGACTTAATAATTTTAAAATTAATTTCTGCTTCGATTTTCGTTTTAGTTAGATTAATTCCATTATTATAAGAATATTGTAGTTATCTCAGTATTCAATTAACTTGAATGTATCGTTGTTAACATAATAGTAAGGTTTGTAAGATAATACGAATTTAAAATTATAAACGTATCTCCTAAACACTTCAGTAATTTTAATCGTTACGAGAAATGAAAACTTGTTTTTAATAAATGTAAAATGTTCATATTGATAAAGTCAAAGAATTTATTACCGGACGAAATTTTATTCATACAAAGAAATATTCATTGACGCAAAGGACATTATACCATTTTAACACGGTACTCCTTGTAGTTATGAGCGATTTAAATTTTTACGATTCCTTGTATTTGTTTGCATGAGTTAGTAACTGATGTACTACTACTTTAAGCTTTATATGATGCATTTGTAAAGCTTTTTCTTTTATATTTTTAGAGACGAACGCGTTGTGCGTTTTAAAAGATGCCAAAGATAAGTCGTGTTTTCTTATACGAGAAATGACAGGCTTTCATTGTAAATAGATTCGTATGAAATTCGCAGCACAATTGCAAACCAAGGCGATAAATAGAGTGAAAAAAGTATCAAAAGAAATTTTAATCTATCAAATTGTGTGAATTGACATAAAGAAAAAAGAGAAAAATATATACGTATATGTATATTCGTGAATTTGTCGAGTCGCTAAGCGATATTATTTTTCATACTGACTATTTCTCAGCTCGCAAACAAGTCTTCGTTGCAATTTGTAAATCACGATATATTTTTTAAAAAAATCAAGTTTTTATTTGACTGAATATAAACAAAACTACGTATACAAAACTTGAGAAAAAAATGATATAATAAAAATAGACTTATGTAAGTGCGCAGGGTACAAGCGATGTCCAAGGCTAAGCGAGTCGTCGATGTGTGTATCTACTTAGGATGTGATGTAAAGTAGAAAAAAACTGTGCCAAATGACGGTGTCGTCATCAGTCTTGAATCGACCCGTCTTAAACATATGAAAAAGTAAAAAATTATGTGCAAATAAAGATATTGTTCTCTGTGGAGTACTTAATTGATTTTTCTTATTTTGCTACTTCGTAGTGTATTCATTAATTCCCACGCTATTTCCCAAATTCTGTTCCCCGTTACTTTTTATTAAAATTGATTTTTTTTCGAAATTAAACTAATTTACTTTACTTTCTTCAATATACTTTACTTTGTTGTTCAAATATTTTCTCAATTACAGGGGTAATAAAATATTTCACGATCATTTAACTTCTGAACTGGTCTGGAATTTGATAGTATTGGGCCTTCTGTAGAACATATTTTTCGGAAATTCGCGACCTGTGAAAAAAGTTTAATTAAAAAAAATTTAAAGTGAACTAAGAATTTCCTATCACCTAAAACTTTAAATTTTATTAAAAGAATAATAGTTTCCTATAGTATTACTGTTTTACAGTCAACAGAATCGATTTTCAGGCAAACTTTACATTTCATTTAAACTTCGTAGATAAAGATATTTACAAATATACGTATATGGGCAATTCTGTTATAGAAAATTAAAAATTTGGGTTGTTGTGTGAATAAAAATACGTAGCTACTACGGTTTATTTTTTGTTAAATAATATATTCTATTTCATAAATCTTATGTACACTAGAAGTGCTTAGTTTGTGTTAAAAAGTTATACAGCCAAAACTTGCATTCTTATGCTATCCTAGCTATAATGAAATAAAATGAATTCAGATATAGATTTGCATAGATATAATTTTCATAATTTTTTTACTCTAGCTTACTCGGTTAAATAAAATTATATGTCTTTTTTATATGAAAAAAAAAACATGTAAATCACTAGTTTTATGAACCAAAAGACTAATTATTCTAGACGATCTGACAAAGAGATAAACGTTTAATTTAAAAGAGTGCCTTATCATGAAATGCTTTTATACAGACTTGAATATTAACCCTTTCAGACCTGAATCCTATTAGATATATCATAACATATAGCTAATTTCTACTCTACAATTATTATAGTAAATTAAAAAAATTAGTTACTTTTTGGTAATTCATGTTTAATATAATACTATTTTATTTATTTGATTCGTGACAATTTTTTTCAATAAGTACAATATTGGTCTGTCACCTGAGTACACGTAGCAGTTTTCACTTTGTCCATGTATTGGATATTGGATCATTTATCTTAGTAATCGGTAAAATTCCATTCAAAGTTTAAAGTAAATTAAAGTTTAATACTTGAATTAAGTAATATCATTCTATATCAATAGCATGTTGATAATGGTTAAAAGTAAAATAAAAATGTAAGAATGCAACGTTTGAGTAAGTAAGTAGGTAAATCAAGTACGCTACCTGAGCGGCGGAAATGACAATGGGCTCAGGCTGTATAATCCAGGTGGCGATCTCGCTGCAAGGAGGATGACTGAGGGAGCCGCTGTAGGTATAGAAGTTGCGCTCGAAGCCCGGGAAGAGCCACTCGAGTGGGAACGGCGGCACGTGGACGCAAGTACCCGGGGTCGAGACGCGCCATAGGTTTGTCACCACATGATCCAAATATGGATTGTCCGAATTCGTTATCTGCGTATACACAAAAATTCATGGTCTGACTTCTCGTATAAATAACTAAAGCGATTTTGTATCTGCGGTAATACGTTAAACTTTTTGTTTTTATCATTGTAAATGCTTTATTGTATTATTTTGAAAAGTCCCACGAATGTAGAAAATTATTGTAATGATTTAACAACAAAAGTCATAAACGATAAGAGACTTTATAATCTGGCATCTGTAAAAAAATCGTCAGTATACGATTATCTATCATATTTATACGTTTGGTTACACTTAATTTATTTTTCAAAATGTTAGTGGTATCATCCCATTCTCGTTCTTTTTACTTCTTATTGAAAATAATTTCATTCAACTAAACGTTAATTAATTTAAATGTTATTGTTCTCTTGAACTTTGATAGATCAATCTTATCTACACATACATGAACAACGCGTACATGAACAAATATGTGCAAGACGCCATTTATTAGATAAAAATAAACGCATTAAAAATACGTTCAAAAAATTTCAAACGAGTTCAAAGCGTATATCCAACCTGAAAGAAGTAGGAGACGATTACGACACCATCTCTGATCTTGCAGTCGACTGCGTCTTGGGTGGCGAGGCCGCGCTTTACGTGTACCACTTGCAGTTCCATTGGGTACCGTACGTAATCGAGACTGTGCTCGCTACCCTCGTCGTCGGCCGGTCCCCAGCGGAAAACAGCTGAGTGGAATTCGTAAAGGCCTTTAAGCGGTCCACCTTGTAAGCTCGGCCGCGACGGACATGTCCAGAAACCGAAGAGCACCACTGAGGAAAGTCATTTTAGCTTCATTGTGCTTTTTCTGAGAGTTATTCGTTTAGTTACCAAATAATAGTAAAATGCCAAAGCATATGATTCTGTCAGGTCATGGAAATAGTTTGTTTCTTATATAATTTTACATATACCCAAGTATAGATATTGGGTAAATTATAAAGTGTTCAAGCTATATTTGACAATTTAAGATTGAACAATTTATTTGTTCACATTTACACAATTGTCACTCTTTAGCTTTATTTAAAAACAGCTATACAATAATTATTACTTCACCATTATTGCGTTAATTATAACAAAATGTGAACCCCACGCAGCCACGCTTCTCTATTCAAATTGCTATAGCCATAAAAGTTTATCCATTTCAAGTGCTCAGAGGCTCTCAAGAAAGAGCTTCGCCCCGCATTAAAGACTCGAGCTCTACGTACCTGTGTTGCCGTCGTTGGCGAGGCTCATGGAGAGCGGCTCGTCGCAGTAGCCGCGCCAGAGCAGCGGCTCCGAGGGCGTGAGAACCGTTGCCACCCGGCCGACAATGTTCACAGGCGACTGTTCGCAGCCTTTGGCATCCGGGTAACTGCAGCGCCAAGCGCTCGGACCGTTATTCTCACCATAGGCGAAGGGACTCGCTAGGCCACGAGCTGGACACTCGAATGCCGCCAGGATGCAGGACCAGTCGAGCAGCTCCATCAGTAGCATCGCTATTGACAATATTGTTGGTACTTTTTGTTGGGTTTCAAGGTAATTAAATTAATGACTATATACGTGGTATCGAGAATACTTCGACTTAAAGTAAGAAGGGAACGATTTAATGTCGGATTTACTGGTTATAGAAATCTTATATTATTTTTAAAGATTTAAAAAAAATATAGTTATGAAAAATATTGCTTTAAAAGCATGACAATATACGCTATTTTTACGCTATAGTATTTTGACGTAAAAAAAGCTTTTTACGTCAAGCAATGCAACAACACATTGTTGGGTTTACATTAAAAAATTTTCGATACATGTTACTTGCTAATTATATTTGTATCATTGTTAAGATTCATGTACAATATACGAATTATACACAGAGAAAAAAATTCAATTGATTCAACAATTTTTCATAGTTGAAATAGCGCAAACTCTGATATTGTCAAATTAACAACGAATCGTTGTAGAATGGAAGACGGAAAAATCATTATGTTAATAGAACATTTATTTAATCCAATAAGCTGCATCATTTAAACTCAAAGATATACATACAAACATAAAT
>UELV01083515.1:0-13487 GCA_900490015.1 Megastigmus stigmatizans | reverse complement strand
TTCACTTATGTGCTGCTATCCTTATGTTGACAGATGTCCAAGCTTACTGTATGAAATTTTTGACCTGCCTATTTCAACCGGCACTTACCGCTGCAGCCATCTATCGAAAAGCGGCGGAAGCAAAGTTGTACACCTAATATATATATATACTTTTCACAATAGTCACGTTCGCTGTAGATGTATCTCGTCGTACGTGCCTTTTGGAATTGGATAATGATAAAGTAGGGCTGCGAGTCTTTGAGCTTTTCCGTTCGCATTTTCTCTCGGCGGAATGTCGGAGAATTAAACAGATTCAAGAAAAATAAAAAAGTCAAATTGCACTGACGAGCTCCTACCGGGAAAGCGTAACCTTCTCTCTCTCTCTCACTTCTTTTTTAGTCAGCATTTTCGTCCTTCCACTGATCATTCAAGGCTTTGAAAGTAACATTTAAGAATGACAAATCAATATACAACAGTGTATTGCAAACAAGTAACCGTATAAACCATTTTGTAAAAAGTAGAATGAAATGAAGAATCACGATAGATTATTCATTTCAAAACGCATTATCATGCCGATTGTCGTATGTTTATTGGCAAAGTACGCAAGATATATAATACATCAGCGAAGATCTAAGGATATGCGGTAAGAAAATAGGAAGACTGTCGGCTAGAATCACACATTGCATCGGCCCTCTGCGCTATAGGGGCACGTGCATCGTCCTCGTACGCTTTAATGCGGCCACCACCTCAACAAACAGAGCTCGTATTTTTTCACGACTCCCCCCCTCCCGAACCGGTATAATTCCATTCCCCGTCGTTTCTCCTATTCCATCCATTTCCTGCGCTGCAGTGTCCCTATTCCGTCAATTCCATCTTCTTCCCGCTCTCTCTCCCTCGCAAGGTCAAGACGTAGAGTAGCGAGGCTTTTCTCTCCCTCTCTCGTATTCGCGCAGCTGCGGCGTCTACATATATACCTATAGAGCCTCGTCGGGAAGAAGCTCCGGCGCGTCGATCGAATGGCGAAGGCTCCTTAACGAAGTTCCGCGCTTCCTCCTCGGATCACAATGTAATTTCCTTGGGGTAAGTGCTAGCTATATTTAATGAGCGCTCGCGCGTCGCCCAATCAATTGACTGCTGCAGCTCGGGCTTGCGTTTATAAAGAAAGACCTTATCTATATGGGGCGAGACGCGCGACCCTGCTGTTGCTGCTGCTGCTGCTGCTGCTGCTGCTTGCCACCATTGGAGAATCTTCCTATTTGCTTTAACGAATTATCTCCCGCGCGGCGGGATTTGTTGATTATTATTTTTCGACGAGCCTATTTTGCTATATAGGCGAGAACTTCGAGAAAACATTTCTGTTCGACTTTTTCTATGGGCTACACGTGTCGAGTTGCTAAAAACAATTGAGATTGTGAATAGAGAATCCAATTTGTTGCAACTATTGTAAAATAGTAGCGTTTATTGTTGGGTCTTAAATGGATGGAAACGTTACAGAGAAAAAGAAAATCCATAAAAGTTTTTATACTGTTGAGAGAATCTTTCAAACAACACACTACTATCCACGGATTCGTTAATCCTTTCAGTAGTTAATTTAAGCAGGGTGCTAACTAATGCTCCCTATAAATATCAATAGGGAACGTATAAAATTACTGCAAACATAAAGAAGTTATGTAAGATACACAAGTGGGAAACATTTTGAAAGTAATTGTTTGCATCATTCTTTTTAACGATCACCACACTTCTACAGATTTATTTCTTTTTTTTTTTTTTTTCAAAGTTTCATATTTTGACAAATTCTAAACAAAAATACTGGTTATGTACATTCTCCTACGTTCCTCTGCTTACTATGACTTGGTGGCATTCTCCAAATTTACATATCAGATTTGAATGAAGTGTTACTAAAATGGATTATAACTCCTGAAAATGAAAATTTAATGAAGTACAAGTCGAGTCGAGCGCAGTTGCTGATTCATTTAAAATACAGTATTTTCGATGAATTTGGAATGTTTAAATCATTTATATACTCTGAATCTGATTATTTATGAAATTATTATTTCTTGATTACTTATCAATGCAGCATGCATTCCATAATATTCAATTTAATTTACAAGCTTTTCACCAACAAAAATTAAAATTAAATAAAGTAATCATTTAAGCTTCCATACAAATGCAATCTAAATTAATTAACTGAGAAATATGAAAATTGATTAATGAAATAAGAAATAGTGTTAGTAACCGCCCTTTTCATCACCAATCTTATCGATTCCCCACCAAAATTAAACACTTCCGCTTTGTTCATCATTCCTCAAATTCCGAATTTGAAAGTTTCAGTGAATCTTACCTTGAGCAGAAACTAAAAAAAATTACACGCTTGGTTGAATTTATCAGACTCCCACGTGTATACACTCAGTCTATTATCCTTGTCATACTCCTGCAGCTTACAGTGTTACCTCTGCGTTTGGCGTTCGCGTTAAAAATGTAAGAGGTCCGTCAAAGTATACGGCGAATGTTATCGCAGCTAGCAGAAACAATTTATTCCACGACCCTAACGGTCTCGTCGCTCTTCTTCATCCCCTCGCCCAAAGCAAAAGTGCAATGCACGTTCCACTTCGATTAATCACGACCAACGAGTGTCTGCCGTTATGTAATCCAAAACGTATAAACGCCCAGGAGTTTTACGCCTCTTTGCCTTTATGCGTTCTTTTTCTCGTGGAAGAAGAAATTTATCGAAGCACGCGGTAGTTATAAGCGTGCCTTTTATTTCGCCGATATATTTTCCTATTTATAATGAAAATTAATATTTGGATTTGAGCGGTTTAGTGCTCGATATAATAAATCGTTTTGTGCTAGGTGAATTTGATCTGATTTGTCGTTTTTTTTTTAAATTAATTGGTACTAGTAAGAAGTGTATAGACATTGGAAGTTAACCTTAAAATTATGGTCTTACCTACATTTATTTATAACATTTAATTTTGAGTAATATTCAGGCTATTGGCTATTTAGGAATTTGAGGGTTATGGAACTTATCGTTTTTTAAATTAATTGCTTCCGAAATTAATATAGATGTTTTAAACGATTATTTGCACTGTCTACACAATAATTATTTCCTAAAACGGAAACGAAATCAAAACATGTTATTATCAGCGTTAAATAATATTTCCATTGAATGTGGAATAATCACGAGAAATTATGCTAAGGCGAAAGAGTTATTATTAATTAATAGAGGTTCGTTCCTCCTATCTCGGGTTCTCGTATTTTTAGTTTCCCTGAGGTTTATGCATGTGACTGTTATTTATTCAGGCGTAAAGGAAAGAAGGGAAAACGGTGGCGAGAGGTGGAAATATAACACGAGGCGGAGACTTTGATTCCGCTTGACGTTTAAATTACGAAAGCGGGAAAGTGTTGTTCGCGAAAAGAAAAGGCGTTATATATTCAGGAGAATATGAAAAGATTGTTGATATAGTCAGCGTTTCAATAAATTATTCCTCGAGGGCATTGGATGAATTGTGTACCTTCGTACTTTCCATTAATATTTCTCTCGTTGCAAATCAAATTTTGGTCGATGTAACAAAATTTCAATTGTTATTCCATGGATGAGAATTCATCGTTGAAGGTTTTGCGTGTCAAGAACGCGGTAATCTAAGCAACATTATCATGACTAATTAATAGCTAAAAATACCCTATACTTAATTTATTCCAGAAGTATAAAAAAAGAATACGAATATACATAATACGGCGTTATCAGTTTATTTTCAGCCCATTAACTATATGTTCATCGCAAAATTATTCACACCTAAACAAAGCACTCGCTCATTTCCATGCGTGTATATATAAAAACAAAACAATTCCAAACTGCAAGCCGGCCTATCTAACATTTCCTCGCCCAACAAATAAACACGTACCGCACATACTATATCGCAGAGCTTCAACAGCTTTATTCGCACATCGTCGGGACTTGCACCATCGGTCATACATCACTCGGCAGAACTCGGTGCCGATATAAAACGAAGAAAAGGACGCCGATCTTTCACTGATCGCCTAATAATTGATCCAACGATGCGCAACCCTGTATATACACTGTAATATCTTCAAGGGCTGTGCATCATATGGTTTCTCCCCATTCCAAATTCCCCTCGTCTATGCGTGAAACAATGCGATGGAATTAAACATCTCGCACGAGGCGCAAGCTAGGATATAACGACGAGGCAAGTTATAATACGTGTTATCGCGCGTCACGCGAGACTACCACCACCATCAACGTATATATATGCCATTTGCGTGCGTGTATAAAGCCGTGCAGCGTTTCGCATTGTTCTGGCGTTGCTGGAAAATTCTAAACGGGAGGCGTCGCAGGTAATGCCCTTTTTTTTTCATTTTTATTGCAGCTCTATCGGTACCGCATGTGTACGACTTATTTGTTTATACGGTATTTGAGCTAGACTAGGTCGTTATTTCTCGTGATTAAAATGGGAGAGAAAGGTAGGCATGAGCCCCCGCGTAACGATTTACTATTATGATAATGGAAAGGATCAAATCGATCATGCGATAGATCTGTCTTCATCAATTGTGCTTTTCTTTTACAGATGATCTTTAACACTGACAGCGGCAGTCGTATAAGGACTTGCCAGATTGCCCATAGGCTGTTCTTTCTCCCACACCCCTATACTGTTTCGTTTTTTTTTCGCAGGGAAGCTTTAGCCGCACGTAATTTTGTTTCGCTCGAGAGCGTGCGTCCGAGCCGAGATAAGAAACGAAAAACTATCAGATCCCGGAGCAAATCGTCCCTAAATCTATATCCGAGATATTTTTGATGCGGAAACTTTTCTTGACTATAGCCCGTATATCTACATATATATATATATATATATATATACGGGGTTTCCTCGCTGGTTTCTATGGAGAAACGGAAGCGTAGATGCGAAGCGATAAGGGTAGTGAGTGTGAGAGAGAGAGAGAGAGGGAGAGAGAGAGAGATTATTGCCAGATTGCGTTGTGTACAGCGGGGAAGAAAATACACGCAGGTGCTTCGTAATTAATGATTGTGATAAATTAAGATTTGTCGACGTTGACGTATTAAATTGGTTGCTTTTGATGATATCGCTGCCTGTGCAATTTATAAAACAGAGCCATTTGCGGAGAATGTAGATTTTATTAGAGAAGCGCGTCGATATCATTATTTTGCAGAATGCAAAATCTTCGGTATACGGAATAAAATTTTAAAATGACAAAGTTTCAGCAATTGTGCCCGATTAAACACTAATTCATATCATCCATTGAAAACAAATTGATCCACTCTCGGCGCACAAACGCGAAAATCGCCGACTATATAACAAAACTCGCGTCCACAGCTCGATTCGGTTATAGTATAGTCACACAGAGCCTGTAAATATATATATATATATATGTATATACAGCGGCTGTCCAAGTTCTCAGCTCACACGAAGTAGGCAGGCTCGAACGTGCCGTAAATTATCCTTTGGCCCTTAATCGAGCAAGCAATAACGCGCACGCCGCCGCTTTATCCGATGATCTCCGACGCTCACGAGTGTGTGTAAGCGCCCTGTACTCCCTCGGATAAACAATCGTTGGCCGAGCAGTCCCTTGCACATTTTCCCTTTTCTCTCCACTCCCTTGCGTTCGGACGAGCGAGCGAGAGAAAAAAAAACGCTTGGCCGTTGTGTTTTCTTTTTTCGTTCGTGCACTGGGCTGTACAGGAAAATCGGGTCACTTGCAATTATCGTAAAATGCCGAGAGAGAGGGAGAAGTTTGTTCCCTGGTCGGAGAAGCGTGAATAGTATTGAATTTGATAGAGGAATAATGAAGATAAGAGTTGTTCGGTGCTGCTATGGGAGTTTTTTTTGTCCGTTCAGTCGGGACTTGTATTTGCTGTTTATTTGCTTAATTAAGCTTCTGCATACTTGTTATCGCAGAGCTGCTATTTTTATCGTATTGCACGCTTATCGAAACTGTTAAAGTAAAAAACGCGATACCTAATTATGACTTATTGCTTGAATTAATGTAATTGTTCTTTTCTGCGAGTTTATGTTTTAGTTTTAATTCACACAATCCAGTGATATATAACTGATGATTTAATGATTCGATCGATACCATTTTTTTGATTCCTAATCATGTCCACTCATCACCTGATAATCTCATTCACAAAGAATACAGAGTATATTGTATGTATTGATTCACCTGACCCATAGTAAGCCACTGGAACTCGCTGCAAATTTACTGAGGATTCGACGTTTCATCATGTTGCAAGTATACCACTGCAGATTCAAATGAGTAATGTACTTGCAACTGTCCGGCAATTCACTGATCGAGAATTAGAGACCGGACGACGAAGCATATCGAATGGAATATACAAAATAATCATTGTACCAAATAATGGTATTTCACTTATTCCTTTTTTTAGTAACGAGCTACTATTTTTGACTTTTCACTGGTTGAATGTAAGAGAGAGAGAGAGAGAGAGAGAGAGAGAGAGAGAGAGAGAGAGAGAAAGTATTGACATGCAATAAAAACATTTTTCTCGGCACAGTAACCCAATCGATTTACGTAGATATTGAACTAGCTGGTTACCTCGAATCGTATCTTTCGCACAGACTATGGACGTCCGTAACGAGTCAGATTCTGAAAAAAAGTCTGTACACGACAGGAATTTCCAGTAGAATCTGAGCTGGACATAGACCGCGTACACTGCAGACGTCACGTACGAAACGAAACGCGCGCGGCGTGAAAGGCGAAAGGTCCATTCCAATATTTGCGCTCTGGCCGGGGAGGAAAGGCCACTACCGCCTATGTCTCACAAGCCCAGAGTTCTTTCTTTCTCTCTCTCTCTCTCTCTCTCTCTCTCTCTCTCTCTCTCTCTCTTTGTCCCGTGCTGGGCTTCTGTAAACGGAAGCGAAAGTTGCTCGAGGGGAGAGAAGCGCAGCTGATAAAGTACGGGATGGAAGTGGAATTCGAATATAAGGCGATGGTGGCTCGAAAACTATTGGAGGCCTCTCTCTCTCTCTCTCTCTCTCTGTGTGTGTGTATGTCTAGGCGGAAGTGTATAGAAAAGTGCGGGGAGTATACGGATGGTGAGTTGCGGTAATTTTCCATTCCTCTCGATTGTAAACAATGGATAGCGGGGGGAAAATATTGACGAAAGTAACGATGAAAATTGAAGAAAACATCCGCGGCGCGGTGGGTATGCTTTGGTGCTTGAAACCATCAATAGAGGAGACCGGGACTAGATGGGATGAGTTGGCTATGGGGATCAAGGTTGATTGGTCAACTGATGATAACGCGAAAACCAACGTACATATATATATAGCAACGTTGTAGGTATGAAGACGTGAAATCATATTGCGCGTATTTGCTAGGAATCTCAGTTCCAGGCCGTCACTTGTGTCAAAAATCGTCTGAGTTTTTAATAAAGCAACGCTGATTTATTAAATAATAGTACATATTAAAGACACGTAAAAATTTTTCGCAGCAGGTAGGACAGTTATAAAATATTTATTTTGAAGTAAAACGGTTAGAATTACAAGGGAAAGACGTATAGAGCATCCATATATATTTTGAACCGATCATCGACTGATTAAAGTTAATAGAAACCAATATAAATATATATTATTATATTGAGGATATTGGGGATATAAATTTTTTTAGCAATTTCATTAAAACGTTTTATTGCATATTTGTCAGCTCTCGCTTTAGTTATATAAAATTCTCTCCAGCCACATTTAACAGCAGCAATGGCTTTTGTACAGCTTAAAAACTTTATGTAAGCTAAGGCATTTACAAACTATTTGATTACTGTGTACAGTAGTTTGCGCTGTCGTGTGTAAAAGTTCATCGCACGCAGAAAATCTTACGTACACTGACCTTGGAGCAGTCGGTGATTACGAACCTATATAAATTCCGCACTCTACGACTTTTTCGCTAATTTTCTTATACCAGATACGGCTGAGATTCGAGTCCGCCACGACCTTCGGCGAGAGGAATATAGAAAAGTTCGTGGCTCGGAAGCGTTTCGGGTATATATAAGGAAGAAAGCGGAAGTCACGAAATGAGCCGCCGCCACAGCCGCAACTGCGCAAACTTGATCGCGTGCCAAATAACCGTTTTCCAAAAGGGGGAATAGTGTGGCTGGATGTCATAAACATAGACAGTTTAAGTACAAGCGTAAGATAGGTTAATAAGCGGAATTGGTAAGCAATTAGTTGCTCTAAGATAAATATTTTTGCGGGAGTTCTTATCGTGTATAACTTTATCTAGGTATCAATCATGTTAATTAAAAGCGCGTTTCAATTTCGGGCTTGGGATGAGTTGAAATTTATGTGCGTCTAACGATTTATCAAATAAGTGGATATAGCTTAAGGAAATGTGTTATATAGGTAATCAGAAAATGTTCAGTATCCAAACTTAAATTTGTAGACCAATTCAGATACTTGTTAAATTAAATGTGAAAATGTGTATTCAGAGTTATTTTATACTTACTTGAATCTCTACTATTTGTAGATTATCGATGTTATGCAGGCTTGATTGTACAGCTACTAATTTTTTAAATATATAAACCTGTGATTTTTTTATCTAGTATTGAGAATATAGAGCGAGGGAGATCGATAAGCGAATATGCTGTATTAAACGCAAGTTTGAAGATTGGCAGCTATCATCACTATCTAAAAGTTTCGATAACCTTTTATTATATCTATATCAAGAAACTGTAAGCTATCCAATAAAACTAGGCCAATGATCAGAAATTATTATGAACTAAATATCGAGTATGCTTTATTTAATATCAATACGATGACGTTAAATGCTGTCATATATAAAAAATAAAAATGTTCTCGCAGTAACAGAAATATTTTCTATTTGACTTTATCATAATTTAGAATATAACTAAAGTATAATAAAATAATATTCATTTTAGTGTACATTTATATTTATTCTTACTATGTATGAAAAAACTTTCGATCGTTATTTTTATTTTCCCTAAAAGTCACACGAGATTAGTAAGTATAATGAAATATAAAAAAAAGCTTTTAGCGCAGCTATGCATACAAAATTGCTATTTTGTTGTTATTTTACGTACATGAATGCATACATTCAAGATTACTTTCCGAGTGGAAAATCGTTTACAGAACTGACATAAAAACGATGTTTAGAGGACGACACGGGAGAAGGAAAAATTCGAAGAAGTCGGCTGTTTGCCACGGAGGTACCCGCAAATCGATCAAGACGTAATTACTGTACTAACGATATTGCGGCACTCTTGCGAAACTACTCTGAAATGAATATAAAAAAAAAAAAAGAGAAACAGAAAGAAGGAGAAAAGTGCCGAGGCTGGGCTACTGTATAGCAAAAAAGCTGCGCCAGTCTCGGCCCTTCTTCATGATTAACCTACTTAAAGTTAAAAAAAAAAGCGTATCAGGATTTATACGTCCCTTTCCTTTTTTTCTGTGATTTTATATATAAATGCATGTATAATTGACTTAGCTGTATCAACGATTTTTCAGATGTGCTAAGAAGTGTTAATGTTGCAATTTCGAAACAGATAATATACATCATAGAAGGGAGCTTACTGTTGGAAAAAAAAATATTTAACTTAGTTAGAATGTTTTCGAACATAATAAAGACAAATGATCTTCGTTATTAACTTAAGTAACTTATCTGGAAAGATGATAAAAATTTAAAAATGAGATTAATGAATAATTATAACCCGGAACTCTGAGATAATTGAAAAATAAAATAAGTTTTAGTTTTGATAAAGCTATTAAGACATCTTAATTAATGAAATCGACTGAATTGCCATTTTAAATATATAGTTAAATAGTTTCAAACAGAGTTAGAAAGGATTAGTTCAAACATTTAATTTTGAATACGTTTCAATACTTAATAATAACTTTAGATAGATAATAGTAAAAATATTATTGGATAATTACAATCAATGTTAATAAAGACAATGCGAATAAGCTCTTAGAATGCAGAAAAATATTTAAAACGAATTTAAGAAAAAGAGTATGATAGTGATTTAGATGAGCAGCAGTGATAAGACATATTTACACTGTGCCTGAGGATACCTGTAAGTGATGGCTTATTAACCTCAGTTTTCTAGAACTTTTAATATAAAAATCATTTAAATATTTATTTCATATACATAAAAACAGTTTAAATTGCAAAATTGGTGTAGATTAAACATAGATATTACTGAATTGAGATCCCGTTTACATAGGATTCTTTAAAGACTCTAGCTAAATATTAGACTAAATTAAGTGAAATTTTAGCTTCAATGTTGACACAAGGCCAAGATTAAATATTCCTTTCTAAAACTAGTTTCAGATTTCTAAAAATCAGTTAATTAGCTTTCGAAATTAAATTTGTCTTTGAACTATGAACACGTAGAATACTTTTACTAAGATCAAGATTTATTATTAAATATATCGTTATAAATTATCATAATCTACTCGGATTTCAGTTTCTACAATTACTTTTTTTATATTTTTTTGTTTGCAATTAGAAAATGTACTCGTCGTTTTTTACTACTTAGTTTTTCATTAAAACTTTGTGAGAATCTGATATTCAGATTTCTCTTTCCAGTTCTTTAGCTCAAATTTTTCCAAGTAACGTAGGCAATGCTTGACTGCAGTTGTAGGACTTTAACTGAAATTGTATTTCTTTGAATATACCTAGTTTATTACAGATTTCCAATCGCATTGTGTATACAAATAGATCAAATTACAGAAGCAGATATAATACTGTCGATCCACGCATTTAAGGTAATGAATGAATGTCTTCGCAGAACTAAATTTTGATTAATTTTCTATGAAATTGTTATGAATTTATGTATCATTTTCATACTCACAGATGTTAGATTAGATGCGTTAGCTGTTTATAATTTATTAGCTGTACCGCCGTATCGATCCATATGTTTTAAGAACAAGTAAAATCTCAACTAGTACGGATCTTGATGCGTAAGAAAAATGAATAGGATTAAGAACCAAGGGAGTCTGCAAGCAGCCAAAGTAAAGTGGGTCCGAAAAAATAAGGGAGAAAAGTAGGGGAGGAAACAAGTCGTGATGTGATGTGCCGCGATGGGACTTCGAGCATCGACAAACAGATGCCCCGTGCAATATCAAATTCGTGGTGATTAAGGAGCAACGTCATGTACACGAAGAAAATTTAAGTAAATGGACGTAGTAATGAAGTCGCGGGAGCAAACCTTTTTTTATTTACGTGTGCAGGAAGAAGAAAAAAATAAATAATGCGATCGAGCAAGAAACGAAGTGTATTGTTAATGATGAAAAATGATAGGAACAAGTAATGTTTAAAAGCTAGGATATTATAATATATGAGTAATTGTTACAAATCACATAACCATAGGATATTTTTAAAGTGTTAAAAAGCATTAAGCGAGTCAAATTGTCAGTTTTAATTTTAGAGATTTTTTTAACGCTAGAATATGAAACTCAATTTGCAGTGGAGAGGCAAAAAAAATTGTCCAAACAATTTGAAAATTATAATAGGAAATATAGGAGGTTGGACAAGTTGTCATGTTGTAATACGAGCGATAGAACGAAAGAGATGCGCATCGGAGTTTCGGCAGAATTCAAGTGAGTGCGAACGAAAGGTTTATAAAAGATAGGGAAATAGAGAAACAGCGCTTGAAAAGGTAAATGAAAGGAGCTTTCAATCTGAACGGTGAAAGGAAAAAGCTGAAGAAGTTGATATAAAGGCGGTGATAAAGACGCGCGCGCCAAGAAACATGTTATATCCGAGACCCAGAAAAGTACAATCGAGAAACAGAAAATGAGAATAAGATAGCTTAGAACGGGAAGATATTCGTCGTAAAAAGTGTGACGATTTAATTGTATATTTTCTAAAAAAATACATATAGCTTTTAGAGAAAGCGTCAAATCTTGATATTACACTTTATAACGTATACAAAATAAATGAGACAGAATAATCGAATTGATATAACTATGAAATAAAGAGTTAATGCCTTTCGACGTGAAAATGTAACGTCATATTTGCAGAGAAATTAACAGGCGGAAATAGAAGAAGCACAAATCCGTGAGCAATAAACAGGGAGAAATCACATTTTAACAGTAGAGCAGATTGAGTGCATACATTAACGACGCGGAAAACTGCTGTTTATATCATCGGATCAAGAGCAGCAGGCCAACGAAAGGATCCAGTAACTGCCGGCGTGGCTCCGATCTGTCGCGATAAGCCGCCACAACTTCCATGTACACGTATATGAGAGTGTGCGCAGCTGTTGATATACTCGGCCAGTGCTCCGGAAGCAATTGTCGTTTACATTCGAGACGATTTCACGTAATGACACTCGAGTCATTGCGTTCGGCTTATTCTTTTTTGCATATTGTACAAATTTGCGAAAATCAAGAATAAAATCTTCATAGTTCATTTACTTTTACGACGTTTAGATTTGTTGATTCGCAGGTAGAGATGATAGTGAACAAGGTGGTTTAAACATCATTAAATTTAATGGTTTCATGGTATTAGGTACTTGTTTGCAAATAATTATAATTGGAGTTTTACTATAAGATGCATAATTTTATACTAAATAAACGTTATAATAATCGAATACTGAATTAGATCGGTTAAGAATTCAAATAAGCAATCAAAATCTTTCTGTACATGCCCGGCTTTACTATATCCTTCTTTCAGCGAGATAATTTCATACGAGCTAATTTCCATATGTAATATAATCATTTCTAGTCAAATATTACCGCTCGAACGTTCCGTCAAAACGAGTAAAGTTAATATCCTTCAATAGCATACATTTAATACAGCGAAAAGTGATTAAAAGTTAATTGCTTATATCATATAAAATTATAAAATACCAAACGACAAACGATAAAATTACTCCGCGCGTTTTTCCGTAATGCTCACTCGACCGCATTCTTAAGTATACTTGCCTTCCCTCGTCGATATCGCCCATCTCCATTTCACATCACTTTTCCATTTGCATTCCCCTGTCTTTTATTCCTATACGTATTTATCGCCTCGTCACTTCGTTACAACCCCGCTATGCCCGACTATATCCGGGCTTTTACTACTTGAACACACTCGTGCGTTCGTTTGTTTTTTTTGTTCACTTTGTATATATGCCTTATTTCGACGTCCTCTGTATACTTCCCTGGTAGTGTACATACACAGCACCTTTTTATTTATATATTATGGAGATATGGATCGGGTCTACAACAACTACAACTTGTTTTATTAATAGCATTATATACTTGCTGGTACATGCGATCGCGATGTCGACCGATAAGTGTTTGAACAGGCAAACGTTGTGAAATTGACGGTATGTGTACGTCTATTTTATTTTTAAGGCGACTGCTGTATAGTACATTATAAAAGATGCTGGGATGTTTTAGTGTATGATAAAATAACTACGGGAACTCTTCAAGATGTACTTTATTCAAGCACATTCGCGATGCATTTTCAATCTTTGAAACCTAAAATTATTAAAATAAAATTACTGTATAATT
>UELV01083514.1:0-13374 GCA_900490015.1 Megastigmus stigmatizans | reverse complement strand
TCTCTCTCTTTCTCTCTCTCTCTCTCGGCCACTATGTATATACGATATACATTATTTGCGCGTAACCCACGTGCGCTGGCTAGAAACGCGCGCGCGTGCCATTGTGCAGCCCCACGCGGGGAGAGAGAGAGAGAGAGAGAGAGAGAGAGAGAGAGAGAGAGAGGAAGACACAAAGGAAGCCTCGTGAATCTTTGTTCGGGGCGCGCGCGACTTTGGCCCACGCCGAGGAAAAATCAATATCGCACAGTTTACGTGGGCTCTCCTCCTGTTCCTTTGTGCCATGTCCGCGCGCTCCAGAGAAAGAGAGGGAGAGAGAGAGAGAGAGAGAGAGAGCTCGACCGACCCCCGTGACTATAAGTACTTACACGAGGAAACCGGAAAAAAAAGAAGTGCGACCGACTTGTCCATTTCCTGCGCGTGCTATAGCTCTAAGTGGGTATATGCCCACTGTACGATGAGTTAGACGGGACAAGGCTTCGAGCGGGTGGGAGCAATTATTATCGATATCGAGCGGCTACATAATCGATGAAGCACCTCAACTGACGAACCGGCCAAAAGTTCAGTTTTGCATATATATATAAGTTACACAGGGTAAACACGATGTTGACCATATAATATAATACGGAGGAGGTTGTGTGCTGCAATTATCCATGCAGCTTTTATGTCAAAATCCTGAAATGACAATAAGAGATTGTTGCGAACCGGAAGGTCGCCCACAGCCACCTCGTTATATGCAAAACTTTAGAAATTATGTCATCGCTTCAGTCCCGCAGAAGAATGGGCTTGAAATTGTCTAATGAAATGAAAGGTGCATCTATATAGGTACCGAGTTATTTTCCACTTTCGATGTCGAATAGCTCACACTTTTTACATCAATCGTTGAGACCTTTATAGATTTCGAAAAGAAGTCAAGCTCTAAAATTATTCCCTGCAACATCGATCTGACTTTTTTATATAAGTACTCAAGTTAAAGTTAACGGAATATAAAAAACTGTATTAATAAACTATTGAATTAATACTATGCTTACATCATTGAATCTATCTAAATATAAAAATGAATAACTGAAAGTATGATATTTTATTAAAATCTATAGAAAAAGTTCCACAAGTACGTATATTTTGTTATACGTCGCCCTTGACTTCATTAGTCAAAAATCGATATTTGGTATAAAATCATATTACGAAAGTATTGTTAGTTTTACCGAGTTATAGATTGAAATCATACATAGGAAACTTTTATAATGAGAATTTCACTTTCTCAATATATATCTAACTTTCCGTATCACTCTAACTACTCCAGGTTTGATTGATCACGGCCAAAATTATTTTGATTAGTTTCAGTCTACTTTATTCATGTGTGGAAACTTTTTTTTGTTTGAGCAAAAATCATAATAATATAGTAAAATTCTTAATAGGTACACGGAGTATCTATATATACTAATTTTAAACGCAATATATTTAAAGAACATCAAAGAAACATTAATTCTCATTTTACGATGTCTTTGACATACTTTTTCCTGTTACTCAGACCAAAGTTAAAGAAACAATTTCATCTTCGCATCCACTAATGCATAATAAATCGTTTTGTAATTCAAATTAGATGAGTTATGTTTAACGGTAGAGCGTTACACGATTAGCTTTGTGTTGCACATATATATCCACTAAAAATTTTCAATTTAATTTTCATGACAAGAGTTCATTCATCCTATTTCACTTCATCCTTATTATGTTATTAGGAGCCCAAATATAGTTATCCTTGAAATTTCTCGAATTTCAATCGCTGCATCGAATTCTATAGTAATTTATTATTCAATACATCAAGGCATACTTTTTTCGTGAATTGTTACTTTTTCCCGGGTTCATGATAATTAAGACATATAACGTGCCAAAAGTTTATTTCCATACATTAAAGTCAGAGGTATCGTGACGTCATCAAAGAAACTTCAACAAGCTATAACGCTTTTAAATTGCAGTAAAATTTAAAAAATCAAAACGTTTCGCAATTGACTTGAGTTCTTTAACCGACCGATATGCACTGATACACAAATTTTCTTTTTTTTTTTCGTACTCCCTATAAAGTGACCAATTCAAAGAAAAACTACCTATTCATAGTTCAACTATACACCTAATACCCACTTGTCCACATTTTCGCAATTTCATACTCTTTATTTGCAAGCTTTTCTCTAAATTTAAATCATTGAAAATTGGTCCAGTCTTCGAAAACCAATGCATATACACTGATTGCACTGGACCAATAGTGTATACACACTGGTTTTTGTGTATAAGGCAGTGGGCGAATTTTCACAAAATTTCACTGGTCCAAATTTCGAGAGAGTTCGCTCTATCCCCCCAATTAATCGTCATTTCATTGCGGTGTTCACATATATATTTATCCAATATTTCGTTAACGAGCGCGCAATCGTCAACTTGCAGATGCCCAAATCTCCACCGCACGGCCGGCGACACGGAGCGCCGCTACCACCTGCGCTACTACAAGACCTGCATGTGCGTGCATGACACGGACGCCCGGGGCTTCTGCGTGAAGAACGGCCCGCACTGCGCCTTCGCCCACGGCAATCATGATCTCAGGCCACCGGTCTACGACATCAAGGAGATCCAGGCGATGGAGAATCCTGACTTGGACCCAAACGCTAGCAGCAACGGTCCCAATATACTCGACAAGGAGCGCAACCTCATGAACGAAGATCCCAAGTGGCAGGACACCACCTACGTCCTCAGCAATTACAAGACCGAGCCCTGCAAGCGTCCACCTAGGCTCTGCAGACAGGGATACGCCTGTCCCCAGTACCACAACAGCAAGGACAAGCGGAGGAGTCCCAGAAAGTACAAGTATCGGTGAGTGGCCTGCAGCTTCTTTGTATGCTCTGGGGAAACGATCGGCATTCCTCGAAACACCTGAATCATTTTTCAGTTTGAAGCTTTTTTTTGTTTTTCACCCTCATACTATACCAGAAAACCTGCGTCTACCGTTGTAATCATGACATTGTATAGGCTGTATCCAAGATACAAAGGTTTTTCATGAAACGAAAGTTACTTAAAAAAAAAACTATTTTCAAAAATTAAATATAACCTTACTCATTATCACAAAAACTTTTTTAATTGGTTTTTTTTTTTAAATGCTTTTTTTCTACTTTGATTACGAAGTGTCTGCTGGAAAGCACCCTTTGTAATGCCCTTTGTAAGCTAGACCGAGTCTAATTAATCAAATTTCATGATTTCAAACAGCTCCACACCCTGTCCGAACGTGAAGCACGGAGAGGAATGGGGCGAGCCAGGGAATTGCGACCAGGGCGACAATTGCGTCTACTGTCACACGCGCACAGAGCAACAGTTCCATCCGGAGATCTACAAGTCGACCAAGTGTAACGACGTGCAACAAGCGGGCTACTGTCCGCGCGGCGTCTTCTGCGCTTTTGCACACGTTGACCGTGAGTTTGACGACTATTTCCGTTCCCTTATCTTTCTTTCTTTCAATTTTCCATCTCGTAGATTTTGGAGAGAACGCTGTATTACGGTGAAAACCTTAGAAATGAAGCTTCTGCTTGAGTTTACACCTTGATCTTTTCAAGTTCGTTCCCGATTATTCTATGAAAATCTCGTCAGAGATAAATCGGGTTCGACTATCAAATTTTTAATGATACTTTGCATGCTCGTCTTTCAATACTCAATATGATGTGTGCCGAAATATACGATTTGTTCAAACTGTTCAACTAAAATTTGATGTATTGTAATGTGTGCTGATGGAGCAGTCTTGCCAACAGAAGAAATGAGCCTGGCGAGGGATTTGGTGGCAGTGCCTTTAGATTGCGGCACGAATTTGGTTGATTTGCTCAGTAATGCCCTGCCGCCCGACAAGAGATCGCACGACAAGGATAAGACGCTCAGTGACAGCAGTGTAAGTTGACTTGGTACCTTTAAGAAATTAACCGGTAACACTAATTGAATTTCCTAACATGTTATCGCGACTTTTTCTACTAATTAAATATAAAAAGAAAGCGTTTAAAAAAATCCAAGTATTGTAATGACATGCGTCATTAGTTGGCTCTATTACAGAATGGTAGTGGAGAAATATCCGAGTCTGCCAGCACTAGCAGTCTTGGTAGCAATGGCTCGCACAGCAAGGCGCCAGGAGCCCAACTTCATCACAATTCTACGACGCAGCAAAAACTTGCAAGCATGCTTTACAATCCAACATTACTTCAAGCTGTAAGTTCTACTATCGTCATTTTAATTAACTAGCGACAAGTGAAACCGATATTAAATTTTATCTTTTGCTTTCCAGAGCGAGATTCGCAAACAAATAATTGCAATTGAGAGTGACCCCTTGCTTAGCAAGGCTGAAAAGGCACAGAAAAAACAGAATCTGTACATTGCATACAATTTAAATTCATTGGCACCACGACCATCTATATCATCGCCACTTTCAACTTCTTTTTATCATAATGATACTGTTGAGTCTGTTGTAGGTAAGAAATGATCTTTAATATTTTTTTATATTTTAACAATTTTTATGGTAAGAGTAATTTAAAAATTAAATTTATTCTGTAGGGAGTGCTTTAGATGATTTGTATTTAGATGACCCACTTGGATTGGTTGATTCTATACATAGGGATACAAATTCGCCAATTAGTAATTCAATATCAGCTGGCTTGGCGAGTTCGGGTTTGCTATGCAGTTCAGCACCAGTCAACATTCCTGGAATGGCTGAACGTTCAGTACTTTCAAATTTTTCACCATCAACATCAAGTCCCCTTCAACCACTACAATCTGCTAACAACTTCCTTGGTACAGGCTCAAGATTTTCTCATCAAGATTCCATCGAATCGGTAAGAGAATCGGATATATTGAACAAACACTTTTTATTCGCTAATCTTAAACAATTAAAAATTTATATTGCTAACATTTCAATTTTAGTCCATGTCATCGTTTATAAATCAAGTATCAGACCCATTTAGTAATCACGTATCGCAGTCAAATGGTTCGGCATCAAAACTCGGCGCATTTAACAACAGTCTATTTGATTTTTCAACAAATCAAGGAATGTCACCATCATCACGTACTCAACCACTTGCTGCTTCACCATTAGTTAATGCATTTACTATTAGTCCAAGCAATAATAATACAACAGGGTCTTTACCGGAAGTAAGTTACAACATTCCATTATTCTGAAAATTATTATTGCTGTCCACTTGATTATCTTCAACACTTTAACAGCGTATATGAGAGATAATATAAAACTATTTTCAATCATTAGATACAGGTACAGAGACTCAGGGAAGAACTAACCTCCAGTCGAGCTCAATTGGCAACTTGGGATGAACGAATCAATCAAGCGCGAAGTGCTTGCACTGCGTGGCAGCTAGAATGTGAAGAATCAAAGAGAAAGGCTGCTTTAGCAGAACAGCAAAGAGACGAGGTGAGCAAATTTATAAGATTTATTTTGTTTTAGTAATAATTTTTATAAATTTTTCTTCTACATACAAATTTGTTAATCTTTACTAGGCTTTATTGCAATTAAAAGCTTTAAAAGCTGAAGCTGAAGCAACAAATGGTGGTGGACCGTATCTTAGTACGCTTAGCAGAACGAGTGACCTCAAGTCATTATCAATTACTGCTTTGAAGTCAATGCAGTCACAGCTACGATCAGATCTTGAAGAGATAGAAAAGGTAAAACAAAGTTATCACTTGGGCTTGAATAACTACTGGTGTAATGAACAGTTTTGCAACTATTTTGACAAAACTTAATTTCAAGTTGATCAAGATATCACGTAGAACAATAACATTTTAAAAGTCTCGCAGCATTGCCTCTTCATTTGCTTTTAATTTTAAGTCTTACTTCTTAGTTTATGAATGTATTCCAAAAACTACGTGTTTAAATTATTTTTTATTCAATTATAACTAATATTGCACATATAACACAAAAAGGGTGAAAAAGTTTATAAATTTGAGTGATGTCTAACTTCATAGCGCCACTGTTGTTTTATTTAATTAAAAATGTAAAAGTAATCTCACGAAAAAAAAATTGGAAAATTGGTATGTACTCTCGCGAACCGGTAAATAAGCGATGGTAGATGAACTGTTGCCGTTTCAGGTGCTGTACAGGGAAACGGCAACAAAATGCATGGTTTGCGAAGAACAAAATCGTACGGTCACTCTATCACCATGCAACCATTATGTGGTCTGTTCGACTTGTGCACCCAATCAACGTGAGTGTCCGTACTGCCAGACTCCGGTTGCCTCCACGAGTTAGGTCTCACTTGTCTTGCGGTTTCTAACACATAATTTTCAATTCGTATTTCAATTAAGTTGAGAATTCAAAGATTTTGTCATCAACGTTATTATCTCCGACGCTGTTAATCTTTCAAGATTTTCAGCAAGCGACAGCATCATTATCCCCTTGCAATTATTAAAGTCGAGGGTGATGTGTGATATAAGAAATGTCTTCTACTGTCTAACCATGCATTTTTAATTTTCTTTTTTTTTTCTACGTAATTTGTGCAGTCCTGTTTCAATTTTCGGACAGTGTCTTTGATTTTAGAAATAAATTTTTCATCCCAGATATTGTTAATCAAAATCAACTAAATGAAAAACAAACAAAATATTTGTAGGTGTTTTTACATTCTACAAAAGTGCAACAATTTTAACAGTCATTTCATTATATATTACACAGAAGTAAGGTTGGAACGTCAAGTCATAACGAAAATGAAATAATATAAATTATATTATCATTGATTTATTTCAATTTATATAGATAATCTCATGAAGTAATATTTACATTTAATGTAATAATTGTAAATTTAAAAATATTATTTTATCTGAATCGGCCATAGCCTAAAAAGGTAAATTCTGCAAATTGTTGTATTTACAACTGTATAAAAAGAGTTTCGATATGCTTTAGTAAGCATCTTAAATTTTAAATATATTTAAATAAATTGTACTTTTGAACCCTACATGAAATGTAACATCACATTGCAATTTTGTAATATATGTAGTTAAATAGAAAAATTTACTTTTAATCTATTCAGATACTTTTTTGAATAGATAAATATAGTATTGATTTCATAGGTTTATATTAAAAAGTATTTAAGTGAGCAAGCGTATGTAGAAAAAAATTTTGCATATATTTTTTGCATCAGTTTATTTGATATACAATTATAAAATGGAGACTATTACTTAAGTGTATAGGATAAATTTAAGTTATCGACTTATTTCAGTATATGGATGAAAGAAATAAGATTACATTTATCAATGTTTTCGTTTTGTAAGACTTGATCAAACGTAATTTCAAATGAAAAATAAATTTAAGCTTTAATAATCAATATTACTCAAAATCAAATATCACAGAATAATTTTTAAATGTAATTGTACATATAATTAATATTCTATTTTTTGTACTAAAATGCTTCTAAGCTTTATTATTGTTTTTCTATATTTTGCATAACTAATATTTGGAAGACAGACGACAGGCAAGTTGGAACATTAAAGCTTTAGCAATATAGGCTTCTACAGAGGTCCAGCTACATAGCACAAATACAAGAATAACATTGTTGATATATCTATATATAGCTGCTACAAGCCATTGTAACTCACTGTGCTTCATATATATATGAACAATGTTATTGTTGCATTAGTGCGTTGAAGCTCGATCTCTGTAGAGGCCTTATATAATAAAAAAAGTGGTTGTATTTTAGATACAAAAATATTAATTGATACTTTACAATTATTTAATTATTTAACTAATTCAAATATTTATATGTAAATTTTATCTTATATTTAGTTTATTCTTTATTCCATCCAGGATAATATATTTTTTATCTTTTTTATTGTACAAATCATGCAAGTTCGAATTTTTACTTCTGTAAATAAATTATAGTGGTATGATCAAAATTTTACTTTTCTCAATTGTGAATGGCAAAATTCATACAAAATACACAAATTTATATACAGATCGAATTATTTGAACTATTTTTGAGTAATATGATAATTATTGTTAACGATCCACCTTACCTTCTAAATTTTTATATAAATTTTCTTTAAATATTTTTTTAAATAAGGAAATTTATGTTGTCGTTTGTAAGAAATAAAAAAATATGTAGTTTAAACAAATGCCATAGGTCTAGTAATATAGAAAATAAATAAATTATGTGAGAATTTTATAAGTTAATGACAAATACAAGCTATCTACATTCTAGATTTTAGTATTAGTAAATAAAAATAAAATTATTTAAGTACTACAAATGAAATTTAAATTTTTCAATTCAATGAAAGTATATAAATTTAGTAACTTTTTTTAAAATTTATAATAATTTTCTTATGGTTTGACGTTTCAAAATTGTAACATGCATTTATCAACAGTGACTTTCAAATACAAAATGTAGTTGACAAATGAAAAGAAATAAATATATAATGAAATGACTAATATCATTCAAGAAAAAATTAAATATTATAAATTATATTCAAGCTATAAAAAACGTAGTTTAGATAGGAGAACACTATCAAATTTTTACTTTGTACCTACATAGGGATTATAAAAATGTTACAATATCCAATTTTAAAGACTACTATTATTTAAATATTTACATTTATATTAGAAAAGTTTTGAAATCTTACAATATGCTCTAGTGAGTATCTATGGCGATTTTTAAAAGAAAAAAATATAATATACATTTTTTTAAATGTTAGGTAGGTTATTTTATTAATTTTTTATTGAAATGAATAAACACAAAGACGAATTACTTAATTATTTCAATAACATATATAGCTACACAAGAGTACTATACAAGCTATGTAAATTGTTGAGTTTTCTTCCATGTACTCAACTGAATGTCTCTTGTATGTAGGTCACTACCACTATTTCTTGTATCAAATGTGAGGCCAAAAAGAAATGAGTGTTTTTATTGCATCAGTTTTTTTAATACAGATTAATATGAGAAATATAATAAACACGTTGAAGTGGAGTGAAAAGTATTTAGCTTATATTACTCTATAATGCAGATGGTCTAAAACTATTTTAAGGTTTAGTAAAATATTAAAACTAAAAATTGAATCGTTTATATTTTTATCTTTTATTAAGAAAATTTACATAGTATCTTGTTGTGGGCTAGAAATAAAATTTAATTTTATAACACAAGACCGTATGTATTATAGATTAGAATTTTTCAATTGTACTATATATATATCTAGGCTTTAACAAATTTAGCGCTATCCCAATATGTATTTTTTAATTTTTTTATATGTTGGAATTTTTTAAAAGTAACAAATTTAAAAGAAGCGTCTAGACCAAAAAATTATACTTAATGCTTTAATAACTAATGATTCAATTTATAAATTGATTTTCACTTTTAAAAAATACCATTTCTAAGTACTTGTAACAGTTGTTTGTTCTTCTTTTATTAATAATAAAACAAATTGTGGTATTTATACAACTATACATGACTAAAATTATCTATTTAGCTTATTTCATGTATCAATATTGCATTTATTATAACAGTAATAATGATAAATCTGCTTTGGCCTAAGAAATATGGACAGAGACTAACAACTGTGCAAGTTAAAAAATATTTTTGAGGAACAGATTCCTAAATGATAAAATTATAAAATAATATTAATGAAGATTGTGCTACGTTATATTATTTCATCTATAAATGATATTGTATGATTTTTTATATTATGATGACGATTATCAAATTAAATTATTGTGAAAAATGTTTAGATAACAGAAAAGAATTAATAGGTTAATAGGAGAATAACAAAGTAAATAATTAGCCTTTATAATTAATTTACCAATGAGTAGCAGGCAGTTGAATATTTATAGTGACATTGTCCCGTTCGTTAGTTTTTCGCCAATTCCTACTCTTATAAATCGACTAAAAAATATTTGTAAAAGACTTGCTGAATTTCGTACAAATATCAGTTTGTATCATTTATGTAACACTATAGTCAGTGCTAAAACGCATCACTTAGAAATTGTTCATTTTACTATAGAGTTAACCAATACAAAAGAAAAATAAACGATCTGGGACAATCTATAATTAAATAATGAAATATATCTAAATGCATATAAAATATATAAATATATAAATATATATATTTTTGACAACTCTTGCAACAATACAAATACAAATATTAAAAAATAATCTGTTTGTGTGTAAGTAACTATAAAAACCTCATCCTTATCATATAATTTTCAACTGCGCAGATTGTACTGAAAAAAGGAACCACTTAAAGAATTGGTACACATGATTTTTGGTCACATTTAACAAAAAGTGAATTGTAAAAATCATTCCTCGAACATAAAAATACCAATACATTGTACTTTTGATATTGAATTGAGAATTTTTTGAAGAGCGATTAAAAGGGCCAATTTTACTGAAGTAAATGCATGTATTTTATACGATCACGATTCTTTTATTCACATCCTGCATCAAAATATAATGGATTAAAATTTCATAAAACGAGCTTTAACATAATTGTAGGACACAAATCGAATGAATCGAAATCTTTGCATTGCAATAAATAATGCACAAGGTAAATTCTGCAACGTAAGTTTTACACCCCAAATGGTCTTGATTCAAACAAAATACAATGATACTGACGAATACTCGAAGTTGAAGATGAATATCTTGAATGCGATTTATGCACACGCTTGTTGTTAAAAGAGATATGAACAGTCTATAGTTAATACAATTAGCAAATGAATTTTCAAACAAAAGTGAAAACTTGACAAAATCTTTTCCGAAATATCAGCTGCTCTTGCAAAGGCAGGTTACATCGAGCTTGAAACCTCTATTTGAGAAAAACTTATATAAGCTCGTACAATTAAGATATTCAAATGCAACCGACAAGAAGTATAACAGTGTATTATGATACTCTTCATTGTTATGTATCTTTTGTAGAATATCTTTGCCAGGGACCGAAATGTGGGCCAGTTCTTTTGCCCGCCAAATATGGACGCAAGTTTACTTTAACAAAGATATACTTTTATCTATTTCACAATCTCGCTTATCTAACAGATTTTTTATGCATGTTGAAAATACATTAATTTCGAGTAAAAACTACCAAAAGCAGAGTATGCAATAATACTGATGACGAATTTATAGAATTACAAGTAAATAATATCGCGCTTTTGAAAAACTGTAAAGGTTGTCCACATTTGGTGTCAGCTAATAAAGTAATAGCTACATCACCCGTATGAAGCCAATAATGAAAAAACACAGCGATAACAGTGCCATTTGTCAGAGCAATTAAAGCACATGAAGTCTGGTATAGTCAGATTTTGCAGCAATATGTAATTGATCTGTGTGATTATTATCATCACCACGTATCTGTTGAGATTTTTGCACCTTAATGATAAGGAGTAATCATTTGTCGTGAAATTGTAGTGTTTGAAATTGCAAAAAGATACGATGTTTGATGAATACGAAAATGAATATTTACTTCCTTAAAGTGTAAGGGATTAGCTTTTTTTTTAAGTGTCTCTTAACCATTATGGCGATAACACGAAATGTCTTTGTGAATTGTTAATTATTAAGATGCAAAATTCAATGGAAATTGAGTATAACTGTTAAAAACTATTTGACTACTTTGCGATATGTATTGCGACAAAACTGCGCGTCTTCCGGAAATATAATATGCATATTAACGTAGACCTAAAACGAAAAAGTAAAAACACCGAGGATGGGTGAAGATGAATAAAACTATAAGTGTATAATAAAGCGTAAGAGAAACACAGATTACAAAATAGAAATGTACGAGACGTTTGTTCTGATAAAAGCAAATCTTAACGATGTAATAAATTTTTAGATGAAATCAACGCTATAGTTTACATAAAAATAAGTATGTATACTCGTAATATTAATAACCCGGTGGTCTTGGAAAAATAAAGCAGTGATGTGCTATGCATTATATATATTCAAAATATCAATATACACAAGTCGCATTGGCCTTGCTGACAGGCAAAGATAAAAAAAAGGACGAAAGTCAAATCACATTTTTGGCAGGTCCAGTTTGTATTTTATATGATGAAAGTGTTTGCAATTGTCAAGTGAAATTTGAAAGATTTTGAAGTTTTCATGCAGCGCGAGGTGCCTCTTTCACTATCATTATGTAGGATGGTCGTGTAGCGAAAATTGCGAAAAGCACTCAACCAAGGGAGCGGAAAACAATTCAAAAACATATTTCTCGTAGAGTCTAGTCATGTAGAAAGCAATGCGTGAATGAAATTTTTAAAGTAAATTGAAGAAAAAAGAAAAGAATTTAATTAAGTACCAGTCAATTTGTCAAGAAAGTAACGATCGATCTATAAGTATATCCTTTGAAATATCTTATTTGCGTTTTCTTTGTTTGTGTTTTCCACTTGTCGCTAACGACCAGTCTCAAGTGCCACTGAACACAATAATGCTATATTAAATAAACCGTAGTTGCGATAATAATGATAATAAAATACCTATATCAATAAATAATGGGCGATAAACAGGTTTTTCTTAAATTTTCAAAGCGCTTTAACGCCATTTCTGGTTGTGTGGTTATTCTATACATGTCTACTTTGTCTAAATGCGTGCTAAATAATGAAGAGATCATTACTAATTTAAGATTTTAAACTGAGTTTTCTGATGCGCCTGAACTGACTGGGCGATTCATATTAGGAACAACTATTCACTGTCTAACTCTTATCATTGCTATATAGTTTTGCTATATACTTATACAATAAGTATATAGCAAAACTATAATTGATCGAAAACAAATTATTACTGAAGCAGCTTATAAATAATACGAATAGTTTTAAAAATCTATACTCGTATATGAAAAAAATTCAAAGATCTCTGATAGGTAGAAAAACCTGAAATACTTGTAAGACTGTATACGAGCAATGTCTCAAAGTTTTGAACCTTAAACTATATTATACTCGAATACAAAAGATAAATTTTTGAGCGACTATTTACAGGTTCTATCATCACATTTTGCGTAAAAACCATCGATTGTAACCATTTGAAACATAATTCCGGCATCTCACGAAGCCTCGTATTTCGTTCATTGCAAACATCAGTTGTCTCATTATGTTCTGCGGACTCTTTCTCTGATACACGATAACACATACCTACATCTTTTATAAAAAACAGCGTTTCGTGGTTTTTTCTTGACCTTTTCTTGAAAAGAAAACATGTGATGCAGCGTACAAATAGAAACTGTTAAGCGTGCGTAATTGTTGTAAAACTTTTGACTTGTGCTTAGGTTCAAGCGATAAATACCAAAAATAAAAGATTAACAACAAAAGAAAGCCAATAATCTAAAAAAAATATGAATGTAATGATGCGGTAAGTCCGAAAAGTTCGGTTTCAAGAGAAAAAAATGGCA
>UELV01083513.1:0-24152 GCA_900490015.1 Megastigmus stigmatizans | reverse complement strand
CCTCCCTGGTGCCCGTCGTGCCCCATTTACAACGATTTTTAAAATGAATATTTTACATATTTTAAAAATATTTATCGAAAAAATAAAAATGGACTTGAAAGTTTAAGAGTCAAACTTTCAAAATCATTTTGTTTCAATCCGATCTGACATGTACTCATGTTTATGCAGCAAATTGAAAAATGGAGCCATTGGTTTTTCACTGCTCCGAATTTAATCTTTATAAAATTAAGTCAAAACAGTTTTTTTTTTTCATTTCAAATATTCAGATATAGAAACTAATATATCTATTTATACTTTTTCGTGACTATTTGTTTTCAAACAATCATTCACGGTTTAATATTAAAATGCCCAACTGACCCACCAGGCTCACCATGCCCCATCTTCCCCTACGAGTCGGGGGCGTAGCAGGAGGGAGAGGGAAAAAAATATTGGAAAAAAGCTCGCGTCTGGACGAGAGAGACGTACACGCGTGGGTCTTTCCACGTTCTCTAAAAGGACACACGGCGGGCAAAAGACGCGACGACTTCTCTTGGCTTTGCAAATGCAAATTTATATTTATCTTCTCTCCTTTGATTCATGGGATTTGATTCGCTTTTTTCTTTTTTTTTTGCTTGCTATAATTGAGATGATGGACGCAATATGTTATTTTATTCGAATTTCAAAGTTCGCGCGCGGGCATTTTAAATATAGCGTTGCGATCAGCAGCGGAAAACTTTGCATTTGCTTATCGAATCTTGTGGCTGCACTCTAATTGATAGTGGGTATAAACGCATAAGAAATGAAATTTATAGACATTGGTTAGCGTATGTTTGTGGGTGAAATGTATATTCGCTCTAATTTCGAAAGTTTAAAATTTATATACATATATAGACTTAATAAAATTAAAAATTGTTATAATATTATTTACTATTTGAATAAAGCTAAATTAAAGTAAATGTATCATATAACAAAGGGGTGGTATTTTATTAAAAATTTTATTACCATTATTTTTCAAAAGGTAATGATGTCAAGAGTATAAAAAGTCTTGCTATCTTTTGTCACACCGCTATAGTGCAGTCATAAAAAGCTTTAAGGAAATATCTTATTAAGTTGTTAGCAAACTGCAACGAGTATGTCACCACTCAACGACATCCTAGACCTTAATTTCTCTGCTTTTATTGAAAAATTGCCATGTTTGATCTTGAAATACCATCTAGTTTTATTTGTATTTTTTGAATGAAATTGATAAAAAATAATTCAGTTTTGTTAGAAAAATTTCCTCTCACATAACTTATATAACTTGTTTACACAGTTTATATAAAATATTATACAAGAACGCGGAAAGTACGTTTACACAGTAATTGCGCTCAGAATTCAACAAATTTGCTTGAAACCATTAAATTCATTTTAAAAATAAAAGTATATTTACAAAATAAAGATGCACACAAAGAAGCGATAAAAATAAAAATAACAGGAGTTCGCGAAAAAAGCATGCAACCCACGCAAAACGTACCCCAGTATGAAAACCGCGGGGGAACACTGCACTATCAAAGACGAACGCTTATCCAAACGTAGGTAGGCGCGTCTCTTTAAAAGGACAGACGAGGGAATGGCCGATGTGCACATATTTTTTTTTCAATTTCCTTTAATCTTATTATTTTTCTTTTTTGCATCATGTTACGTGTCGCGTGCTAAGCCTTCGCGATGATATCATTGGCTGGTGGGCGTATGAGCGCGAGGGCACACGGATAAGTGCGTGCGTTTGAAAATGCATTAAGTATACACGCTCGGAAATAATCGGAAATTAAAATGATCAAGCGGTAGACCGTCGATAGGCAGTCGAGGTTAACCCAGATTCATCGCCCTTTTTTTTCTCTAAATTTCACAAAATCGTCGAGCTGTAACTTTTTTAGTTTGCTTTTGTATAAAAATCATATCAAATACATAGTATCTGAATTCAAATAAAATTAAGCAGCAAATTTGCTTAATGACTGAATCGTTAAATAGTAATAACAAGATACGCAATTAGCAAGTAAACCAAGATTCAACAAGTTTGTTTTTCTTTGAAAGTTTCTCAAGCCTCTTTTAGAGAAAAGCAGCCTATAAGTACGTGTATTCGATAAGAATCTTTACTTTTGATTTGTTTCCGCCTCATACGAAAAAAAACACGCGATGCAATACCTATAATCTATAAATATAGATATGCGATTTCTTATGGACCAATCCGGCGCCACGACGCCTCCGTACACAGATATAATGGCTATACGCTATACGCTGTGCATAAGTAGTATAGATGATCAGTTTGTCGGGTTTGTCCCCTGCCTACGCGTCATCTCAACTGCGAACGGGATGCACTAGTATAGAAGTTTAGAATAGGCGAGTCTCGTTCAGTCCGTCGTTTGACTTTACGTAAGAATCTACTACTGAGGCGACGCGTGTGTGCAGTCTTTATCGAGAGCAAACGTTATACAACGGCTTATATATTGGAAGACATCATGCTGCTGCCTAGCTTTGGCGATACCTCGAGCCTTGACACTCATTCGGTGCGTGATATATCTGCTTATGTGTATGTTTTGTTTACCTTTGAGACGTAAATGGTTTTTTTTTTCGGTAATATGGACGGGCGTGCCGGTTACGTTTTAGGTTAGCCTCGAAAGGGGGTTGTGATTTTAAGGGTTTGTTTTGTGTCAACATAGTTAATATAAAGTATATAATTTATTTTGACCAGTACAACTTGTAGAAAGATTTTATGTTATTTTAGTTTTTGAGTGTTTTTTACCCCTAAGCAATTCCTATTTAAAATTTTAACATAATTTTATCGAAATTTATTATAAAAATATAAAGTAAACAAGTGATCATAACATCAATAAAAATATTAAAACATTATAAAACAGTATAACTTTTGAATCTCATTATGTACATTATAAAAAGTGTGGTATATTCTAAAATATGAAATTCAATTGCATCTAACAAGTGATTCAGTTTTATTTACCTAGATCTCGTGTAAAGCCATAAAAGATGAAAGATCCTAGAATAGGTCTAGAATGATCTAATCTAACACGCTTTAGCTAGTACATGTTAATTCTTGTAAATTTTGTTGAAAAACAAATTATTTTTTACTATGAAAATGCATCAGTATAAGTAAAAAATTAAATTTGCAGAGAACATTTTAATTTTAAATGTAATATTTAATTTATGTTAATTAATGCAATATACATATTCTGTTAAAACAATGATGTCATTTCTATGAATGCAATGAAGGTTGTCGCTATATTTGAACAGATGTAGATAGTTTGAGTTCCTTAAAATTAATGAATGGTTATAAGTAATTTATTTAACGAAAAATTAGTTTTTAAATTTCATGTATTAT
Organism: Megastigmus stigmatizans; assembly: GCA_900490015.1. NCBI lineage: Eukaryota > Metazoa > Arthropoda > Insecta > Hymenoptera > Megastigmidae > Megastigmus > Megastigmus stigmatizans. The sequence goes on along the minus strand of UELV01083513.1, from coordinate 20,803 downwards.
CTAAATGACTTATCTAAAAGACTTATCTAAATGACTTGACATTCATTATTTATTAAATTTTTACACATGCTTTTTATATACTATCTTATCAATTGTTTAAAATCTTTTCAGGAATTAATACATTAAGCCTGGTAATAACACGTTCTTGTAAATAAAGCTGTAAAAAGATACTTAGTATCCTACAAGAACTTGTACAAAGTGTGTAAATAGAATGACTTTTTGAACAATTAAACTTTGATTTTCTTTACTTAAAAAAATATGAATATTATTATACTTATAAATTGTTCTTTTATTGTTACAGACAAACACAATCGACAAGTTCGGTGACTTACACAGGTCTGAGAATAAGATGGCTGAATTGTTAGACTATCGGAACAATCATGAGTCGTCCCAGTTCAAATTGAAGACAAGTCTACCTAGAGCACCCACGCCTCCTCAGTCTGGTGGTAACGAAGTTGATGATGCTGGTAGCATGGACTACAGGTAATTACTGCTTTATCATCAAATCATTCATTAAGAGCTAATTCAATAGTTAATACAGACATTAAAAAACTTATAATTTTTTCAAATTTAAGAACCGTAACGTAGCATTGTTTAAAATTTTAATTCTAATTTTAAGCTTACTTATAGTCATAAATAAGAGTCAGGAATTCGAAGATAACATTGAAACAATAGATTAACCAGTCAAAATTGTTTTATAACCATCAGGTTCGAAGAAGTAAGGCTGCAGAGTTTCGTGAACTGGCCATGCCCGTACGTGCGACCCGCGGACTTGGCCGCTGCTGGTTTCTACTACACCAAGGAGATCGACAAGGTACGCTGCTTCGAATGCTCGACCGAAGTCTGCCGTTGGGAGGACGGTGACGATCCAATGGTGGAGCACCAACGCTGGGGCGGTCGATGTCGTTTCATCCGTAAGCTGCCCTGTGGCAACGTACCCATAGGGGCAGACGCGGATACGATACCGCTGCCCCGACCCCGCAGCAGGGACGTATGCGGCCCTTATAGATTAGATTACCGGATCGGTGCCGAAGCCGATACTCACGCGACGTCGAGCAGCTCGAGACACGGTCGACAGGAAACTCAGCAGCAGCAGATGCCTTCGGCCGCGAGATTAGGTTGCTTGGGAATCGGAATTCCCAAGAAGCCTGACTTTTCCGACTACGCCAGTTACGAAGCCAGGCTGCAGACTTTCGCAGAATGGCCGACTTCTCTAGCCCAAACGAAAGAGCAGCTCGCGGATGCTGGATTCTTTTATACAGGCACTGGCGACCAGACCACTTGCTATCATTGCGGCGGTGGCTTGAAGAACTGGGAACCCATGGACGATCCCTGGGTCCAGCATGCCAAGTGGTTCACGACCTGCTTCTACGTTAGATTGGTCAAGGGCCAGGAGTTTATTAACAATGTTACTGGAAAACATGTGCCACCGCTATCGGAAGAGGTGAGAATAATTTTTTTTTAAACAGTCGAATCATTCCTTTTATCACAATTATAAGAATCTAATTATACTTGATATTATTGTTTCAGGAAACCATGACGCTGCAACTTCCAAGCTGCATCAAGAAAGTGGAACCACCGGTACCGCAAAAGCGCGAGTCTAAGGAGGAACCAGCTCAGCAACCCCAGGCAGAATCGAGCGAAAGTACGCCTGGGCCAAGCGGTAGCGAAAGCCCAAGTCCCATGCCCCGGACAAACGCGAAGCTTCAAAAGGAAGCAGTTCCGGCCTTGTCGACCAACAGCAACAGTAGCACCGCGAGCGAAGAGCCCCAACAGCAGCCAAGTGAGAAAAAGTCGATCGACGATGCACGCGTCTGCAAAATCTGTTACAATGAAGAGCTTGGAGTTGTGTTCCTGCCATGCGGCCACATGGTAGCATGCGTTAAATGCGCCCCGGGTATGACGACGTGTGCTGTATGCCGCGAGCCCGTTGCTATGACCGTTCGCGCCTTCTTCTCTTAGTACGGTTATCATCGACCGATCGGCGCTTGCACATCACCTTACACGGTGGCTGCCTGTTAAAATAAACAAATGCAAATGAAGGCTCTGTACACACGTCTGCACGCCTCTCGTTCGCCACGAGGATCGACTTTTTCGCAAGTCAAAAGTTTCTATTTTAACGCGATTGAACAAAAAAAAAAAACTAAAACGTGCACAAGTGACACAGGGGATGATTATGACATGACATGACTCATGCGCCTCATCTGATTGAAACTATAATACACGAAAGTGACGGACACTCGGTTTTTTTCGTATAATTTTGGTGTTTTTCTTTTACTATTTATTTTTTTTTCTTTGTTCGTTGCTGAAGTGTTTTGTGCGAACAAGACGCCGAGTTTAAAACATAGAATATTTCTAATGCATGGTAAATTTTAATATAAGAAATCGCACTTATTAAAATTTTTCTTTTATTCGTACATAAAGTTTTCTTTTGCATTTCTTTTTCTTGCATTTTATAATGTCATATTGTAAATAATCAATTTTAATTTCATCAGCAAATGGAGCATCATTTAATCATAAATTTAGATTGATATAGAAATTCCAAAGTCTTAATGAAGTACCCTAAACAAATTACAAAGTTAAAAAATGTGATTTAGATATTAAAAAATATGTTAATTATACATATGAAGAGAAAAATATTAAAAGTTAGCTGCTTTTCAATGCAATAGTTCTGTAAGAGTATATGTTTTATTCAAATTATTCACAGATATCCTATTATAATTTAAGTGTAGTTACTTATATAGAGTATTATTTTAAAATTTAAATAAGATAATTATGTAGTATTACAAAATTAAATGTTGAATATTTAAATTTTCAGAACTGTACAAACATATTTTTAACTTTACATGTAATTACTTCTAAAAAAGAAAAGTAACTTGAAATAATATATATCTTTTTAAAATTCGTATAAAATATTGTATGTTGTATGTTCATAAAACATTTCTGTTTGATCGCATTCAAAATGAGGAGAATCGAAGAATTAGATGTAATCCAATTTCAAAAAATGGCATTTACACGTTCTCCCATAAAGTACACGGAAAATAAACAAAGTAACACTGTACATAATAAGTAAGGCAAATTACAATATTTCCATAGCCTCATCATTCGAAATAAAAAGAAACTTATATAATAAATAAAAAAAAATGTTAAATATTAAAAAATGTCTCATTTAATCGTTAAAACCTCACTCAAACCAATTATCTTTAAGAATTTAAGTTATGGTCTCATTCAAATTGCGCATCTCTTAAATTACTTACTTTTCAATAATTCGTAAAGTGATTCATTTGGTTTGTTCTCAAGTTTTGTTACTTTCCATCTTTATCTACAGAGAATACAAAGTCTTCAGCGTCTTTAGTCGCGCGTAATGTAATAGAAAACTCATCCAAACAAAAGTTGTTCGCAACGCACAGTATCCATCCCTTTAAAGAATCCGAAAATCCATCGGCATTCGTCATCTCTATATATCAGCAAGAAGCATATTACAAGGAGCCGCACGCGCGGAAGCCAAAGGTGCGTCGTACGCGCGCCCGGATACAAAAGGCCCACCGGCTCTCGATCCGAAAAAAGGGGATCCGAGAGAGAGAGAGATAGAGAGAAAGGGCCATTAAAAGTTTGCCATCGTATAGCAGTAGCAGCTGGCCCTTGGTTCGGCACGTGGCAACAAAGCTATATACACGCGCTGTTTTAAAGAAAGTTCCAGGGACGCGCGGTGCAGCCGTCGGTCGTCGTATGCAGCGCAGGCGGCCCGATCGCCAGGTGAAAACGGAGAAGAAAGAGGATACGCGCGAGGCGGCTGCAGCCTGTAGGTGTTGCGGTCTTCTCTCTCCTGCTGCATTCCAGCTCCAAGCTTCTTTTCTTTCCCCCCTTATATCCTTGCCTCCTCTCTTCTCTTTCTCTCTTGCCCTGCGTGCGCTCGCCAAACCGGTACGGGATTATATGCACTCGCAGGATGCACTCGGCTCGGCAACTCCTGCTGCTGCTGCTGCTGCTGCTGCTGCTACGCCCTTATCATTACGAAGCGATGCACCTGGATGGAGTTTTTTGTTGATCTGATTCTTCTGGATGGCAGGTTTTATATCGATTGGACTGCTGCGAGGCTTTATGATTTTAGATGCTTGCTTTACAGGGATCAAAGGTATTTTTTCTTATGATAATTTTATTTGGAATTCTATACCCTGTTAATTTATTTTTTCAAGGAAATAAAACACTTGCAGGATGTTCAAAGGCTAAGAAAGAATGTTGCTTTGCACTCGTGTCACGAAATTAATGCATTGGTTCCGTGATACAAGTGCGAAACAATGTGTATCCCTGTTGAAAGCAAAAGTATATTCAGCTTACAAGGAGATTACCAGTAATGCGAGTCCTGGATTTTCTTTAAACTTTCTTTAAAAAAGTCGCTAAACTGAAGTTATATTGAATTTAACTTACACAATTAATTCATCGTTATTATTTTATTTTTATAGTATGCGACAGTTAGTGTATATATTTATCTGCAGTTATTAAATCTTACTGTTATAAAAATGAAAGTTTAATCAACTCCATCGATTAATTGAAAGAAATTTTGTAAGAATATTCTTATCTATAAAGATCTACAACGATTAATAATATTAATCAATGTTTAATAGATCAGATTATTGTAAAAGAGGTAGAATTTTATAATGCTATCCGCTAGGATTATTTCGAAAATAGTAGAACTGGGAGAAGCAACTGCATTCCTAGCCTCGCGCAATTGCATAATCCAAAAAAATTAATTCTCTAACCTTTCTTTCAGCTTTCCTCCCCACCACATATCTCTAACTTTTTCATTCTTATATACCTCTCCGTGCAGCTATACGTTTTCATCTCGCTCTCGCGCACTGCAACACTATGCTTATTTATATATACATATATATATATATATATTTTACCTGCGCATTCCAGCGTGGACTTAAGCGCCGCCGCGGGGAGAGAAAGGAGAGTGCATTTACAAGCGTCTAGGGAGCAACTCGACACTGCTTCTCTCTCTCTCTCTCTCTCTCTCTCTCTCTCTCTCTCTCTGCTTCTCCCATTCATAATCGAAGAGATTCTTTAAGAATGACTGCCTAGAACTGGAAGCTGTAAGGATACACACTACTTATAGCTTTTACGTCGGTCGCATACCAGTGCATGCCGGACACGATTTTTTTACCTTCCAGTGTATGTAGCGATGAGCCACGAGGCCTATGCATTTTCCCATAAGTTACACGACCGCATTGCTTGCCGAGCTATATACAGAAAAGGAAATTACGCAAAGACGTGGAAAGTATGCGTGCATAACGCGTCGCGTTATTACGTTATTCACAAGGTTTTCGTGTGCACGAGGCGCATTTTGTATTTTCATTCTCTTCTTTTTAATTCTTATGGTTTGAATAATTTAAAAGTAAAGTTGGATCTATAGGAAGGTTTAGATAATTTATATTTGATATGGTCGCATATTTTGCGATTTACTCATCCTTATGTGGATACCGAGAATTCATACGAAACGGTAAGATGATCTAAGCAAAGAAAGGCTGATCCAGACATTACATAATGCAGATGTCGGTTAGTTTGTTGTAGAAATTTGAACATTTAAGACAGGATTTTTATTAGTATATACTGTGTCGAATTAAAAAAGAAACTAAAAAAGTCAGTTCTGGAATCCTGTTTTGATATACATAATTACTTCTTGAATATAAAAAAAAAACATAATGATAGATTTAACACGAAACTTAAAAAAATAATCCTATTATCTTTTAATATTTCCTAATCATTACTTTTAAAAAATATTGGAAAACACGTGACTTTTAATATTTGTTTAATAAGTATACTCATAATACGTATTTCGATATTCTTATAGTATATATGCGTATAGGTGTTTCAAACTACAATGCCTTTGAAAAATTTCTGAAAAATCACCCCATTCATCCTCACCCTGTACCGATGAAAATCTTTTCGTGTTCGTACAGGAATATTTCCGCTCGGTACAAAAACCTAGAACAGCTGTTGTTGAATCCTCCATGTGTACGCATCAGCCCTGCGTTCAAATGTGTATAAGTGCACAGAAAGGACGACTATAAAACCTCGTGGCACACGCGCGATCGACAAAGGAAAACGAAGTTCTTCATTGATCTAAGCATCCCGACAATAACTCTTTGGATTTGAAAAGAAAAAAGCACGCACGTCTTTATATCGTTATAAAAGGGATTTTAGATTAGCTTATACGTGAGGTAAGGGACGACTGACGAGGTATAAGAGATGTGAATTATTTAAGACATGTAGAGGCGCTGCACACACGACTCAACTGCGTGGAGGGTCTTTTAGAAGAAGTTCCGAGAAGTCCGCTTATCTAATTACAATTACAGTGTCTGTTTGCTTGGCGATTCAGACGCGCCCTTTGTGTTTACAATGCACTCGAGTTTCCTTTCTTGTACTGAAAAATACTGGAAGAAGAATTTTCAACTATTTCAGATTTGTTAATTTTATAAATAACTCCTCCCGAATCAGAGTACAACATTATATCGATAGCACAATGTCGGAAAAAAGCTTAAAAACGTCTCTCATTTCGGTATGCCGGAATTAAAACCAAATTTGAAAAGGATATATTAAAAACTTTTAAGAAACCTCTAAAAGTCGTGCGGGGGTCCGTTATAAAGTTGAAAATTGAAATAGATTTCAAGTGTCTATTTGCTGTAACGTGTTGTTTATGTATTGATAAACACATAGACAAATGCATGACTTTATAATTTTTCATTATCAATCACAATATACATATAAGTAGGATGCAATTAGCGATTATAAAATTTTTGATTATTACAGCTTTTTGATTATTTACTAATATTAACTTCATAAAGAGATTTGATATAAACGGAAAGATTCCTACCTTACCGGTTCTGGCATTTAATGAAATATGTGAAAATAGAGATTAATTTTTGGAAATCACTCTCTGTCAGTATCTCGGTAATGATGTAACCATTACGTGGTTCAAGTATCATAAAATCCCATCCACGATTCACAGAGATTTTTATCTCCGAAATTTTTTACGACAAATTTCATTTGAAATTTTATATTTCAAATACAGCCATGAACATTATTTTAGATGTTGATTTAAAAAATTTATATACTACATTTTCGAAATAAGTGAGTAATTTTTAGAGATTTTCTTTCAAAATCTCGATGTTTTGAATTTAAAAAAGTCTTACTATATGTGGTTACAAAAAACGTGTCCGGAATGTCTATATACCCTTCGAAACTTTGGAATTTTTTTTTATTTCATTCATTTATAAGTCAAGATACTTATTGCACTAACTAATTTCGCTATGAAGTATATCTTTAAAACTTTCGTGTTTTGGAAAAAAATTATTCGCTTTTGAGGTTTCCAAGCAAACCTGAAAAATATGGTATAACTTTTTTTATCGAAAATTAAAATAATTTTGGTGGCGATATTTGGACAATGAGACTTTAAACTATTGGAAACACTATATTTAAAATTTTTCTAGGATTTTATATATATATACGTTGAAATTGAGAAGAAAAACGGAACATTTGGACATTCATGGGTTAATATTGAAAATAAGTATGTCATATTTTCTTTTTCATACCTGCAATAGCGATTTAAAAATGCATTATTTCGACTCGTTAGAACGTTCTGGCTTATATTAATAAAACGTGACGTTCAGTATCGCCTGCCTTATCAGATTTATATACCTTTATTTATTTCTTCGATTTTTGTCCTCGGCGCGAATAAACAACTTCCATTTTAATAAATTCGTTTCTCGCGCTTAACTTCTTTTTTACTGATTATTTACTCGATAAGCATTCTCAGCATCAGGTGTCAATGTCAATTAAAATATATAATGATGCCCTCCTTACCGTCTAATCCAATCGGCAGAAGGTAAGACTAAGGAGCCAAATTTTTATTTTTGATTGACGTGTTGAAGAAGTACATAATTGGATTAAACGAAAAATTCCTTTCATACATATTTGCCATCGTGACACTACCGCGCCGCGTCACTTGTTCATCAGGTATACAATATGAATATTAGTGTATTGCAATTGTTTTGTTGGTAGTAGGTACTACAATAAAATTGTATTCCTGCAAAAGTTCGAATAGGTCCCGCAGTTAGGTATATCTAATAAGAATAAAAGTAGCTCATTTGCAGTATCGAGAAAGTTCATTATACGCACTATACATATATAGAGAAAGAAAGAGTGCTACGGAGTACGGACGAACCGAGGATCACATAAGTTTGTACCTATATATATAGATATTTACTTGTATGATTGTTTTCAGTATGTTCTTATTCTCGATGGGTCGTGCAATAGCGCAGTGGTTCTGAAATTTTTTCTGGATCTGACGTTCGATTGACCTTCCGTATAATATCAGCTATATTGCAAGTAATTAAATTAAATTAATATATACTTCAGTTTATTTCCTGCATCGATATAATTTCTTAATAAGGAGTCATATGCTCCAATAAGGAATTACATTAAGGGGATGTGCGACCCTCGGAAAGATTCCTACCTTACCGGTAGTGTCCGTAATTTCGTATTGAACAAAATATATATATCGAAATTTTCGAGGAAAAAAATCTCCGAGAATCCTGCATGGAATTTTATGAAACTGCAATGACATAATGCTTACATCATTTCTGAGATCGTAACAGAGCGTGTTTTTCGAAATTCAACGAAAAAAAGAAAAGTTTTCTACTCTTACCTACGTGTATGGGAGACGCCATCTTGATTTGCATTACCATGTATATCTATATATATGCGTGGATGATGCAGGTAGATAACTTTAATTTTTTTGTTTGAATTTCGAAAAAAACGCTCTGTTACGACCTCAGAAATGATGTAAATTTTATGAAACTGCAACGACATAATGTTTACATCATTTCTGAGGTCGTAACAAAGCGTTTTTTCCAAAAATTAATAACTATCTTTATATATTTTGTTCAATACGAAATTACGGACACTACCGGTAAGGTAGGAATCTTTCCGAGGGTCGCACATCCCCTTAAGGACAAGCAAACTAATAAAAAAAGTAAGAAAAAGAAATTAAATTTCTCAAATTCATCTGATAACAGTCATACTAGTATTGAATCTGAAGTAAGTGAAGAAATGGATCAACTAAATATATAAAAAAAAAAAAAACAACGTACAGAAAATTTTAAGAATAGTGTAGCTAAATATTTTGATACAATGTCGGTAGCTGATCAGATTCATGCTACGAAATTATTCACTAAAGATATTTATTGTTCTGGGAGCCCTTTGAGTTTAGTAGAAAATGAACATTGGATAAAATTTCTTTCATTTTTGAAACCGTCATTTAAATTACTATCGCGATATGAAGTATCAAATCCATTTCTCATTAATATGCACAGTGAAATAAAAGAAGAGGTTAAAAAAAAAATTGATAACAGTGCTAGCATTGTTATTCAGTTAGACGCATTTTCTAACATAAGAAATGAGGGGATTATAAATGTAATATTGAATACCCCGGAACCTGCTTTTTATAAAAGTATTGAAACAAAAATAAGTATTGAAAATGCAGAATATTTAGCCAATTTAATTAGTAGTGTTATAGAAGAGGTCGGAATTTTAAAGGTTATTGGTGTGTGTACTGATAATGCATCAGTTAACAAAGCTACATACAACATTTTAAAGCAAAAGTACGAAGAAAACTGTATATCTTTCTATAGCTGCGCTGCACACACACTAAATTTAAATTTCATAAAACATATTTAATGTTTTGGCAGTTTTTTTATATAAATAAATTATTTGATTTATAAATAATTATTTTATCTTAAGCTTTCACTAAAACGAACATAATAAATTAAAAAATATATAAACCTGAATCCTAATTCCTCATTATCTCTATATTTGTAAATTGACGGTCTTTAGACCGTCTGAGCTTGCGACCGACCAGAAAGAAAATGACCATTATTTTACATTCAGAACTTTAAAAATAGTTTTTGACGTCACTGACGAGAAAATGACCGTCAGATTGACCGTGACAGGACGCTTCTTAAAAAGACGATCATTTTACATCTCTAATTTCAGCCCACTGCTGCGCAGGCATCACAGCTTTCAGTAGTGTGTTAGGCAAAGATAAAGGCAGAAGGCAATCCGTAGTAGTTATATTGCAAAATATCTCATTGCAAGTTAGGTTATATATGGCTGTACTTAAACTGACCTAACCTGTCCGACCGACAACAAGTGTTTACATACATATTACATATTATTCTAATAATTTATGTATAAAATATAAGTAATACACAATGACTGAGAAAACGGTAAGAACTTGTTTAATCAATAAATAATAAATAATAGTAATAATACATTGACATGATAAATATATTCTAACATTTACGAATAATGCATTTTAATAGTTACAACCAGAAAGACTTATAAAATTACATTCCATTACGAATTTGCAGTTGCATGAAAATATATTAAAATATAGTTTAGATGTAATACCTATATAATAAGTAATTTATTTATTACTTGAAACCTTTTATTAGTCTACATGAAACTTAGGTTATAATCTGACTTAAAACACTTGCATACTCTTTTTAAAATGATTTATTTACCAGTAATTAATACAATATACAATATAGATTAATTAATGCAATATAGTATATTTTAATTGACAATTAATTAATTATGGATCAAATATTTAATTACAGGAAATTTGTACATTGCGTGTTCTACATCTTCCACCTAGTTTATCTAATGAGAGACGTGAAGAACTGTTCAAGCATTATGGAGCAACTAAAACTACAACGATAAGGAAATCCGAAAAATATACAATTACATTTGTTGAGTTTCCAACAAAGGAGTTGACCGATCAAGCCTTTTTCAGACTACATCAATTGCCAGTAAAAGGGCAAAGACTTTCTATTGAATATGCTAAAAGAAATATATCTGTAGATGATAAAGAAAATGCAATTCATGACTCAGGGTCTACAGAAAAGGAGAAAGAATTGGAAAATAGTAAGATTCAATTTCAGGCATTCATGAAAAAGTTAAATACCTGGGCTCCACATCATGTTTTGACGCAACCAATTCCTCCTAATCTGCGTTACAAGTATCCTGCACCAACCAGAAGTACACTTTTAAGGATAGCTATACAATTAGCAAAAGAACCAGCCTTTTACACGCAGGTATGTACAGTAAAGCATCTTTTACTGTTAAATCATTTCAAGAAAAAGGTTGTGTAATTAATTTATTTTTAAATTATTTTAGGTTTTACATTTGATGAATAGAATGTGTTTACCACCACCATTTGAAGAATTGGAAGAAGAATTTCCTACAGTTAAAGAAGCATATAATATTGAAAATTACCAAGATCTCTTTGGCTTTAGAACAGAACCCCAAAATGCAGAAGGTATGTTTATTTACTATACATTGAAGAAAAATTATTTAAATAATTTTCTATTATAATAAGAATTACTTATAATTCGTTTAGTACAGCCACATTATTAACATAATTTTCAGATCCAAAAGAACAAGAAAACAAAAACGAAGAAGAAAGTAAAAATGAGGAGCCAGAGGATGATGAAGAGGAATCTGAAATAGAATCAGATAAAGAAACAGACAACCAACCTCAACTCATCATCCCTCAAAAACGGAAACTAACCCAATCAACAAAACGATTGAAGATTCCGAAATTCGTAAACCCATTAAAACAACCAGTAGCACCGTCGACGAGTCAAAAGCAGAAGCGGTCTGAAGTATTCGAGCTACAACGAGGTGATCCTCGCAATCGCACAATCGTGCTAAAGCCGGTTGAGTCAACGAGCAAGATTGCAGAGACTACAAATAAAACTGAGGAGAAAGCAAAGTTTCTTGTTGAACCGAAAGGAAACGTTGAAGGCTTTGGTCTTATTTTTCCATCTAAGAAGGACGAGACAGAGGAAGAAGCTAAAGAAGAGAAGCTGGAATTTATTACTACAGAGCAACTGCATGATAATAGAATATCTACCAATGGTAAACTTTTATATCAATTTTGTTCATTCATTTTTATTGTCATGTTAAATATCACTGATTTATATTAGCTATTTTTACGACTACTTAGGATCATTTTAATTTTTAAAAAATATAGCTTGTAAATGACTTCTGTATCCAGATATTTATAAGATTTTATCAAGTGGATAGAAATTTATTATAAGAAAAATATAAGTTTACTTTAAATTTTATAGTAATTTATGCACAGGCATTATAAGTTTTAAGAAATACATAATCTATATTATGATCTTTGAAGTTTATTGATTTCGGAGATGTTTCAATGCTAGTATTTCATAAATTTAAATTTTTAGTTCCATTATAGTTCTTAAAATCTGTATCCTGAGTAAAAAACCACAAGTAATATAGAAGTATAATGGACATTCATTTAACTTTATCTCTTTAGCTCTTTAGAGACTAGTTGGATTATTAAAATTAACATAAAATTATTAAAACAATTTGTCCAAAGATTAAATGAAAACTATGTTTATATATTATATTTACATATTTGTGCTAAAGTATATTATTCTAATACTAATACTTTTTCATTTCAGATCAAAGAGTACTTCCAGTATTTAACAATTATCATCCTGGAAAACCTTCATGTCGATTATACATAAAAAATGTTGCAAAACAAGTTGAAGAAAGTGATTTACACTTTATTTACAGAAGATATGTGTTGCCTAGTACCAAAAAAGATCAATCAGAGTATAATGTACGTCTTATGAAAGAAGGAAGAATGAAAGGCCAAGCATTTGTTACACTACCAAATATTGCACAAGCTGAGCTAGCGCTTAATGAAACCAATGGATATATTTTAAAAGATAAACCAATGGTGGTGCAATTTGCAAAAGTTCCTAAAAGTTAATAGTATTTAACTGTAAATAAGTTTTGTAAATATTGTACATAAAGCCAGAAATTAAAATATAAGTTAAAATCTTTATAAAAGAAGAATATTTTTATTTAAGGTTTCCTTACATCTCAATACGGCAATTATTTTATCTACATGCATAATTGATATATGAATCAATAATCAAAATTTAAAATCAAATAATCACATGTTGGTTCAAAAATGTCCACACATTTTTTTTAAATATCATTTTTTCTTTGCAATAAAAGCTTTCTCGTTTCCGTGCAAATAGGGCATCGCGTTGCCTTTATCAACACTATTTTACAATGTTTGTGACGCCAATAGCGACAATTATCTTTAAATACAAAATCAGTCTGCCTTATATTCAGGTCCCTGCCAAGACCTTCACACACTTGCATCTTATCAAATATATGCAAAATGCTGAGTAGCTTCTTAGTATTGTCCAAAACTTTTGGCAATATTGTATCCTTGATGTCTACAGGTGAACCGTGAACAGAATAATTCATTGTTGCACCTTTGTCTATAATAAGACTTTTTCTCATCACAGATACTAATGTATCGTTTTCCTTAATAACGTGAGCATTGAAGAACACAATGTAACGATCTTTTGTTTCATTTGTGAATTCTGTCACTGACCATGACTTTGGGGTGATGAGGTATCTATAATTTTCAAGAAGATTGCTGTGCACATCTGCATGACTTTCTTTACTTAATATATTTTTTATACTATTCTTGTTGCTTAAACTGCTCTCTATAATTTTAGTACCTAATATTTAGAAAAGTATTATTATTTACTATATCATCAAAGCATCTGATTATAATATATTACAAGAAAGTATGTACCTATCGTCATAGTAGAAGTTTTCGCTATATTACATTGCACTTTTGAAGTTGATTCACTTACGTTTAGATTCGCTAAATGATTTATGTAAAAAAATATACAATTAGGTATTTTAGTTTTCTTTTAAAAATTCGTTTATAATTAATAAGTCTCTTCTGCTGTAGTTACACATAAAAATTTTACAACGTAACTGGTAAAAATTTTCCAAAATTTTGATAATTACAGATTAATGTTAAGTGTTTCTTTAAATTAAAATTTGATTTACCTGTCATGTTATTTGTAGGTATTTTTATCTTTTCAACATTGAAGGGTATATTTTTAGTAGCGATACCAATATCAGATTTTCTAAAAGTTAGTCTCGTAGAGCTCTCTTTTATTAAAGACTGGTCAGAATATTTTCTTGGAGAAGGTAGAGAATGTCTGACAACTTTAGTTTTGGAAACATTAATAATTACTTCATTTGATGATGAACTATATGAGCGCTTTAAAATTGTTGAATCATTTGATCTTGGCTTAGAAATTACAGTTTTAGCAATGAAATCCTTCAGTTAAAATTAAAATAAATATTAATGAATTAAAATATTTCAATAAAGTTAATTTAGTGTAATAAGAAAATTCTTACTTGTCCATTTTTTAGCACTCTTTTATTTGGAACACTTATTAATTCAATTTTACTTGAAGATAAATCTTTCATATTTGATATTTCACCAGATTTTTTAATTGGCTCCTTGATAAGGTATTGAAAATAAATTATTAATTTATTCCGTAAAAAATATTATTTGATTGCATACAAGTGAAATAAAAGATTTTACCTGACCGATTTTCACCTTGTTGGAAGAATTACGTTGCATCCATTTCTCAATAAGAAGATTATTTTCGGATTCTTCTTTACAGGGAACAACATTCTTAGGTTTTAGAAGCATTACTTTAAAAATGTATTGCCTTCAATCTCTGCACTAAATAAATCATCCAAATTATTTACAATCTTACATTGTTGACTGAATCACTTTTTCTGTAAAATGAAAATAAAAACCATTTTGTTTATAATTTTATGTTGATATATATTAAATGGGGTATTTGATGTATAATTTTTGGAGTAAAAGTTGAATTTATGTAAATCAAAAATTAAATGTCAAACATTGTTAAAAATTGTTATAAACAAAATTATTTTATTGTGCATGTATTAATGCATAATAATGCAATAAGTTCTAAACAACTTTAGATCAATATTTAGATTAGAATAACCTGGAAATATAGATAAAAACCATGGCAAAAATATTATTCAAATAAATTGATACTAACAATATACTTAAAAAATTGTCCACAACTGTTGAACCAAACATGATTCGGTCAACTTTAAATGTTTCCAATAACTGAAGACAGCTCTATTGATATATGATACTGTTTTCAGGAATAATAAGTAACTTCACTACAATATTTTTGAGCATCACTGATGCTTGAGGGTGCATTCACACTAGGTAAAATTGACATGGAGTTTGCGAACCGTATATGGTAATAGATCAAAAGGAATAAGTATGTGCAATTTAAAAAAAGTGATGATTTTACCGTTATCGTTCTCGCGGATTGTTTCGACTTTTCATTTATAGATCTCTCGGCTCTTTAAAACGCTACAATGGTATTTTAAATATTAATGTAAAAAAAATTAGCTTTTACTGCGCATAAAATCTGTGTGGATAAAACCATTGACGAAATATACCTGCAACAATAAATTTTTATTCCACCATATATAATTATTCCAGTAAGCAATGTAATTCTGACGCAAGATAGAAAATCAAAGTTCGCGCGAGTATATAAGTACATCCGTGCTGAGAAAACTCGAGGTGCATAGCATTACCCATATTTGCTGTTTCATACTTTTTTCGTTCAATTTTCAATATTTTAACATTTTCCGAGTTGAGCACTATTCTCTGTAGTCCACAGAATTGGTATCAACTTACAAAATGTTGAAATATTGAAAATGTTACGGCAAATGTCGGTAGGTATAATTATGCTCTTCTCGTGGCTTACTCTGTCAAAATCTATTAAATTTTTAAATTTCCCGCCTTACATTTTACCGAGTAAAAAGGAAGTATACATAATTCTCTAAAAATTTTTTTAATTATACGAATTTATAAATTATCTAGTATCTGGAAAAGTTTCAATTAATTATAAGAATAATAACACCTTCAAAAATTTCTTTTTCTACGGCTTTTTCCGAAAATATTTTTAAATGTATCATTGAAATATTACTTTAAACTTTTTTTGATTATTATAATTATTTAAAATCCGGTCAGCAAAACATTTTATAAGAATAATGATAGGTATCAAAACACCACCTTATTTATTAATATATTATGTTAAATCAGTTTTCTCTGTCACCGAAAATATCAATAACTGTTAAATTAACTAACAGAATAGAGAAAACTATTTTTAATCAATTAGTCTAGAACTTAAAAATAATAATACTTACATACTTATCGTATTTTATTTGAAACTTTAATAATTTCCGCTATTTTCTATACGTTGAAGAAGTAAAAATATAGTATTTTCTGTGTTTTAAAGTACCTTTGGCAGCACCTCTTACCGCGGTTTTCTTTGAATTATTCAAAGTTTATTGCCAATTTAAAAAGTTTTTTTTTTAATTCATTCTTAAAAAAACTTTTTTTTATTTAAAATTAATGAACTTCAAAACGATTCCAAAATAAGACTTCTTCAAAACAGTTTTTTGAACAAAATAAGTTCATTCCTATTCATTTGCGGCTACATCCACAACGCGTGCACTATATATGCTGTGCGATGCGCCCCATGTGATATTGATATATCTGTACAATATCATGACAATAAAATATAAATAGAAGTTCACGTGTGAGTCGCACAGGTTTCCATATAAGTGACTATATGAACTAACTTTGGAGCAATTTTTAAATAACTTAAGCAGCTAAAATTGATTTATTTTTCATTTTGTTGACACGACCAACTCAGTCCTGTTACACTAATACGTCAAATAGAGCCTATCAAAAGTACTATAACATCAATCAATATCAATACTATCAAAAGTTTTTTGTAATGTACTTCATTTGTTACATTGAATGTACTTTTGTTCTTGTTTATTCTAAAATCAAATCACTCATCCAAATGAAAACTTACGTGTATTCTTAGTTTCCAACACGTAGGTACCGATAAAGCTACACAAACGAACATTTTGTAGTTTTTGCACCGAAACTTTGCATTCTTTGCAGCAGGATGCAGTATAGTCAATATATTTTTATCTATACTTTACGTATGCGTTTTCGTCGAATTACGCGCGTAAACATCAACAAAGCCAAGGCTTGTCTACCCCTTTAATCATTTCAAAACTCAGAACTCGCTTCTTACCTGCACTAATAATTCTCTCGCTTCTTCAATCTATCCGAAATCCATCTAAAATTCCATTTTCGCTACATTACAACCCACGCACTTGCGAATAAATATTGGGGACTATCGACCTAAGAATACAGCATTCGCACTGCTTGTATATACTATACTTACACTGCACATAGTAGTTTCTGCAATTTAGCGAATTCTGCAAGAAAACGCTGACTGGTCATAGACGCGCCGATTGACCATGAGCGAACCTCGTCTCGCTATACTAGCAGCCAATGCAGCCAGCTCTCACTGAGTTTCGAGCTCGAGAAAGTGTGTGTGTGTGTGTATATATATATATATATATGGGCTCGGACAGCCAAAAGAATAAGGAATAAGGAATACGAAAATAGCATTGATTTCTATATTTATATGTATGAAAAATAAAAAGTTATTCTTCCATATTCCTCTTATTTCTCATATATATAGGTATAGTAGCCAATGCTATTTTCTTATTCCTTATTCCTTATTCTTTTGGCTGTCCGAGCCCTATACATTCGAATTTTCGGTACCCGTGTCTCGTACCCCTACTCTGCCAGCATGCACGCGCAGTGGAGCATTGAGTAAGATCGTAAGAGCGAGACGCTGAGCATAGCACGGTGTCCATTGACACGTAAGCAAGAGAAGGAGAGTGGAGTACTAGTAGTAGCTCAGCAGTATATGTGAAGGAGCGCGCGTCATCGCTCGTGCGCTTCTGTGGTGTTATAATACATACACACACGCATACAGACACTTAGCTGGCTTAAGTTGGCGGCCACTATCTCTGTCTCTCCCCGCGTAGTCTCTCTTCTCTTGATTGCTCGAGGCTCTTCGACGTCGCGTCGTGCGCACGGCTATCTCGCACGTATACGTACAGACCGTCTGTCTGCGGTCGGCCGTCGGCGTGAGGGTGCGCGTGTGCGATTTCTCTTTCTTCCGCAGTTCTGAAGAAGAAAAGAGGTTCGATCATCAGATAATCGTCCTTAGGTAGCGTCCGTACGATATGGAGGTGAGCGCTTTGTTACAGCACACGGCGTACGCGGTGCCGGTGGGCATCGTACTCGTCTGTGCCGTCCTCGTCTTCGTTTTCGGCTTCAAGAAGGCCGAGCAGCCGCCCTTTGCTCATCTGTCCGGGAGCGCATCCGACGCCGAACGCAAAGCACAGACCAAGAAACGGTCCAAGACCAAGGACAAGGTTTGTGCAGTACTTCTTTTTTATCCCTCCACCCTATATATTCGTCTATCGATCTATGTTTTGTTTTTCGGCCTACTTTTAACGTCTGGATATATCGGTTCTCCTCGATTTCTCTTATAGGTTAAGCATTGCGAGGTCGCAGGTTTCTTGTTTCAGTTTTTAAGGGATGATCGATATGGGGGTGGCAGGTGAGATATAGCTCGCGAGAGAGTAGGTTAGGATAACCGATAGAGTCTTAGTATCTATTAACATGGGTTTTCAGATGGTTTTTTACTCATTTGCCTACATTTTTTTAGACGTTTTCTGGTGTTATTCGTACGATTGTTTGTGATCGAGATTAATAAAGTTAGAGGTTATATTTTGCGAGCAGTCCATACGTGACTTCGTGGTTCTCCCTCAATTTATAATTTTCAGTATTCTCCCATGTTTACCGTGATTTTTATTCACTATACGTGAATCCCGTACATAAGCGATAGTACGAGTTTTGCGCTTGCCATATGTGTGCATCAGCGTATTCTTTTCGATTTTCGTGCAGCAGCTACGGTGATTTGCAATATTCCGAAAAGAGATTCCCTTTAGTCCTGAATTTTCGCTCCACTTTCTTTCCTCGCCTCGTCTCAAAGAAATGTTTTGCTTTCGCCAATTTCAACTTTTACGATAGCTCGCAGCTATCCAGGTGCGCAAAGAAATGTCGGGGGCCGAGCGAACGAGAGAGAGGGAGAGAGAGGGAGAGAGAGAGAGAGAGAGAGAGAGAGAGAGAGACAGACGGGTGCGACACTGCAAGTCACTTAGTCGCTCCATTTTCGACATTTGCATATCCAACCATTCCTTTTAAATAGTTCGTCTGGCAAATCGTCACTGGCTGGTTCCGTGAAAGAATGCACCTTCATCCATCGCTACCAAAAAGGAGGACGATCCAAATGTATCAAGGGGTTACCAGCGACATTTTCTTTCTAAAGAGAAAGAAGAGAAAACCTGCTTCTCCTTCGTCCATCTCTCTCTCTCTCATCTCTCTCCATCTGCGCACACGCACACGCACACGCACACGCACACGCAATATGCAATATCTCTTTTGCTTCTTTTCCAACGAAAATCAGCGAGAGCCAAGAGACATCTAGGCGCGCAAATGTCTGCTCTTTTGAACTCGTTATACCCGCATGCATAAATGAATACACAGCCATGGCACTGTGCATTGTGTACTCTCGCGATCCGTTAGGTTAAGCCGAGAGAGGTTGATGCCTTCGATCGATCCATTATCTTTATCTAGCAACGATCGTCGCGAATTCATCATGTAAATCATGTAAATCATGTACATCGTGTACACGAGCATTTTCTTTTATATTCAACAATCGTGCGAGATTCTCTTGTTTCTCCACTCTGCCTCAGCTCTCTCGTTTATTATGCCAATGTTTTGCAATTCAGTTTTCTCACGAGGTCGCAGTCTCGCTCTCGCCATGCTCTTTTTTTACCTATTTCCCCGCAGTGGTTTTTCTTGGCAGCGGCAAAGGTGCGTTGGCGGCGGCCCAGAAAAATTTTCGATACATCGGCGCGAGCGCCGCTCCATATGGTGCGTAACATATATATACATAATACATGCGCGCGTTTTGTAGTGCCGCACCGCCACGCACGCACCGTTAATACAAGCTCTTCTCTCTTTCTCTCTCTCTATCTATCTTTCGTATTATCCCTCTCTCTTTCCCCCTAATCAGCTGGGACATTCGTACATGTATATACGTATACACAAGCCTACTGCATGTCAGTCCCTTTATCTTCGTGACGTAATTGTTGCTTCGAGAGCACGAAGCCCGGGATAAAACCAACTCTCCTTTTTACCTACTCCTTTTCTCCTTTACGGTATTAATTCTACTTGTGTTGAAATGATCCGTTGGGCTGATGAAGCAATCTTTGTTGTTTTTGCAGTAAGGACTGTTGAGAATTGTCAAGAGCTTCTTTTGTAAGTTTCTTTTCTTTATTCGGTCTGTAAATCTTTTTTATAAAATAAGGTTCCTAGTGAGAATTGGAAGTGGGATTCATGTATATCAAAATTTGATGGGATTGATTTGATTGTACTACGAGAATGTTTCTATACTTTCTATTAATTAGTACCTATTATTAATATTATTAAAATTAACAAACGTTTCGATCCTCGTTCGATCTCGCGAACGATTAAAGATATTTTTTTTTTCTCTTACACTTTTTCTGTTTACTAATTGGAGCTTGAAATATAGGTTGGAAGTTAATGAACTCTGGTGAAAATATTTATGAGCACCTAAAATTTAATGACCTGAAACCGCCACGTAGCTTATTAGAAAAATTATGCATTCACAACCCACATAGCATGAAATATTTCTGCAAGGTTTCTGCAAGGTTTCTTTGAAAGGTTTGAAACCTTTCAGAAACATTTCACTGAAAGATTTTTGAAATATTACTATGTCCGTGCAGAGAACCTGCAGAAATATTTTATGGAAACATTGTAGAAAGGTTTTCGAGAAATGTTTCTGGAAAACCTTTCTAC